>BGPR01002641.1:129260-141404 GCA_013235015.1 Araneus ventricosus
ATATATATATGTGTGTGTGTGTGTGTGTGTGTGTGTGTGATATTTTAATTTTTTAACTTTCCTAAATAATCTTAACGACACCTCATTTTAAATACCTCTACTTTCATCATAATAAACGCACTACAACTTTCTTTTCAAGTCACGAGTTCTAAAGGGGAAATTCCCTCTTCTGGGTACTTAAGCGTTCTGCGCATTCTTTTCTGCCCTTTTTCAGGCCAGCATGTAAGCTTTCAACAACAACGCGCCGCTCGGGCGTAAACTTCTGAATACTGGTCATGGAGCTACGAAAAGATTAAGTGCTTTATCTATGAAGAAATAACGTAATGCCTGAATAAAAGAAGATTTAAGCAAATATTGTCTCTTCCATGATCAAAATGGACTGCATTTCACCTTTTTAAAGCCTGATCTTATATATATATATATACTTTGAAAATCAAAATTATTTTAAAAAAAAATTAAAGGAGACTAATTTCTAGTCTGAAACATTACAACATAACTAGAAATTCACCCGTCATGGTATGACGGGTGCAAATTGCCTCTTCATTCGAGAGATTTCCCGTCAAATTTGACGTGTTTAAATAGATATACACTCTGTCCCAAAAGTTTATAGACTCTAGTAAAATATATGCTTTAGCAAAACGGAAAGGTATACAAACACCAATTACAAATATGTTTATTCAAACCATATGCGACTTGCATTCAACGAAATATTTAGAAAAAATTTCAATTTGTATTTCAATTATACAACAAAATGTTAATATTAGGTATCCCAAAAGTTCATAGAATATATGACTTTTCAACAAAAGGTGCTCAATACAATGTTCTTAATAGTTTAAAGTCTTTCCATTTTTAAGTAAGACACCGTATACACGTTTCTCCATCGACATAATTAAGGTTTGTAATATCTCTAGTTCCAACTTGTACCATGCACTTTCAATGAATGTCTGAATGAAGGCATTCACTGAATAAAATTGCCCTCCATTCTCATATACCTTCCGAGACACAATGCCCCTCACATTCTCAATTGGGTTTAGATCAGGGCTAATCGGTGGCCACTCAAGAACAGTAACATTTTTCGAGTTTAAATAATTTTTCGTAGCACTGGAGGTATGGGTGGGAGCATTATCATGCTGATATTCCCAATTTCGTTCTCCAATGTTTTCTGAAAATGGCATAAGATGATTTTCTAGTGTTTCTATGCATTTAGGAGAATTCTGTCGGCCATCTAAAAAGGCCAAACCCACTTCACCGTTGAAACCGAAAGCTGTCCACACCATCACATGTCCACCACCACTTTGTCTATTGAAAAAGCTCCTGGGCTCTTTTCGTAAATCATGCCAATATTTTATATTCCCGTCAGGTCCATCGAGGTTCCATTTTTTTTTCATCACTGAAAAGGACAGCCATCCATTTATCTCTATATGACATATGATTATTATAATCTCTTACTAATGTGAAGATCTGAGAGTGGTAATCTGCGAGCCATTTTTGCGTGGATCATATAACCAGATTCTATAATTTGTCTATGAACAGTGTTCTTGGAGATTTGCAACCGGGAAGTCCTAGTAATTTCCTGAAACGACATTTTCTGAATGAAAGCCATTCTTTGTATCCATCTATCACTGCGAATATCCGTCGCACGTGGTCTTGCCGAACGTGGTTTTGGCTCATATGGCGTCTTACGAGTTAATACACGATAAATCATACTTTTAGAATGATTTAAAAGTTTCGATATTTCCTTAACAGTCTTGCCGAGCAATTTCAAATGCAGAATTTTACTCATTTCTTCATTAGAGAGCTACGAAGCTTTAGGCATCTTGAAACGCAGAACAAACGACCGCTTTCCCTTTCTTACAACATATTTATTAGGCTCCGATCGACGTCATGATTACCGATACCATATTTGCATAAAATTGCATTTGTCTATAAACTTTTGGGACAGGTTATTTCTGTTTATTCTACGATTTAAAAAATGGCATTAAATATACGGGGTGGAACTGCTGTTTTTTCAGTATAACAGACATAACATATCCATACAGTAAGTTGTAATTAAATACATCATATACAACAAAAAATATAGGCAAAATACAAGATTCTATAAACTTTCGGGACAGAGTGCATATTCGAGAGAAATTTTTAATATTGATTAAAAAAATAAAATAAACATATGTTTTATGACGGGAAATATTATTTTTATTTACGTATTTCTTTATTCAAAAAACCTTTTGGTAAAAAACATTCCGAGTGAAGCATTTTTCGTTGTTTAACAATTTCCCTTGTACTTCAGATGTCTTTGTGTAAATTTTAACGTTGCCAAAAAATATTATCAAATTATATCATCACGATTGTACTAAATAATTAGATACATCGTGGCGTCCAAACTATATCACGCACATGATATACTACTAATTAGTAATTTACTACTTTCTATTGAAAAACGGAAACTATTTTGAAATATATGATTAATATAATTTAAAAATTCTCGGGATCTGTTGGTTATAGCGAGATAAATTTTATATCAATCGATAGAAAATTTTATTTCACTATTTTAGAGCGATTAAATTTGAAACTTGAACACAATTACTCTTTTAGATTTAAAATTACTGAAATTTAGGTTCTCTAACAACGAAATAATGCAGTTTAACGTCTCGCAGTGCTATGACGCGAGTTTTATTGTTGGTGACGTCAGAGCGTTACCGAGAGACAGATCTGGGCTATTATATTAGTAATAATGTTTTAGGCTTGACTGGTCTGTCCTTATGTTTCGAAATTTACTCTTAATTGTATAGTAACGATATCGTGCATACAGAAATGTATTTAATATCGTCCCGTTGTGGTTGTGTTTAAATGCAGTAACTGAAACAATGAAAAGTATTGCTGCAAAATATACTTAAAATATTAAAAATAAACAATAATTTGTACGTGTAACCGCACTGTTTTCCGAGCTCGCCACCTAGCGGCCGTTGGAGGAGACGGCCAGTCCATGTTCTGGAGTCGACGGTGAAGCGTGGTGTTCTCCCCCGATGATTGTATATTTTATATGTCCTTAAGTCTTTTGTCCTTAATGTTTGTCTCTGTATGTTGTGTCCTTTTGTGTTTGATTAAAAGTTGTTTAACTGAATCAAGCCCTTTTCTTTGAACGTCTACTGTTATCCCTAACAGGAATTAAATTATGGCGCCCAAATGGTTACATACGGAAATAAAATTTGTATCGCTGAAAAGATGCTTCGTTGCATTTTAAAATGGTATAAAAATGGTTTTTGTACTATAATATGCTGCGAAGTTATTGAGAAAAATGTTAAAATTTAAATTAATTTTTAATTACAAACGGATGAAAAGTTTTGAAAAAGCCTATCTAAGAATCTACTACCCAAGAAGTAACCAAATCTGCCAAATTTGGTAGCTCGTCAGTAGAATGCCGGAATTTACAGATAGTGTCGCAGACAGTAAACATTATCATGTTGGAAACAAACCTGAATAAATATCGAGTTGATAGTTACATAAGTAATGTAAACAACTGCACTTCATTTTCGATTTAGCAAGCCATATTTTATATTAATGTCACACTGCGTAAACAGTCTGTAATTTCGTGGAATTCCATGGAATGCAAAATCAGCAGAATTTACAAACATTTATAATCGACTGACAAAATTTCCATGCATATACTTTGAAAAAAAATGTTTAAATAAAACAAAAATAGTTTTAACAGAAACGTACTGTAAAGATAAAATGACATCAGAGGCCGATGACAATTAGTTAGAAGTTGAATTAAGATAAAAATTACTGAATCACGCACATAGCAGTGCACTTACATCTCTGTGTACAACTGACAACTAGCGACGCTTAAAACAAGCGTTGCCAAACTGCACAAGTAAACTACATACAGTTACGGTTAACATACAGATAAAACAAACCAGGGAGTAAGTGTGATTATTCTTAACACGTACTTACTACAAACGTCTCTCTTTTATTGAATGCTATGCTAAAACAAGAAAATCGTAAATTATGCAAGACACGCTTTCAAAGGTATTATCCAGGTTCTTGAGTTGTTTTCACTTGAAAAAACGTTATATAACTCCTAAGGAAAGAAAGAATAAAAAAATTTTCCACTGGTCGATTGACTCCGTGACTCGTATATGCATCCCGGGCACGCTTCTTAAACCACCTGATTCTCATTCTCTGTCACATCTTTTGCTTCTAACTCCTCCATTTATGATTTCCAAACCTCAACTGACCGGGAAGGTTGTATTCCGAGTTTTCTCTAAATGCTTTTTCTCTGCGAATTGATGCATTATCACACAAAGAAGCAGGCCCAATAAAAAAAGCAAAAGAAAAGTATATTCTTAAATCAAATTTAATAGAATGGATTATACAAGATTTATTTATTGTAATGAATAGCACATTTGTTAGTTTAATTTTTTTTGCAATGATTAAAAGTTGTAATGGGTTATTTTTAATTCTTTATTCACCTTTCTCTTATAACGAATTAAAATGCGACATGTTTCAGTTTCTTTTGATGATAGCCTTGAGAGCCGAGTGATTGCAATACTAAAGGGTTTTAGTACAGCAGAATGTAAACACACGTGAATGGGATCCACATGGCATTCGTATCTGAATGAAGGAGATAAGTTCTTATTGATGGTGATTAATATCTTTAATGGCTAGGTAGTACCGTTCCTCAATAAATTGTCCACCTACAGCAAAAAATAATTATCTTACATCTATAAATATTAAGATTTATTAAAATATTAATAATTTTTATAAATATTATATTATTAGTTATTAATATTGATGAGAATGAATTAGTTTTTATTTTCGGTCGGAATTTCAGTCATTAATTAGTTATTTCATTATTAAATCAACATTTCATTACAGTTTTTTTATGGTATTAAATATCTTAGATAATTTATTTTTGTGCAGTGAAAAAGATAATCATAATTAATCAAACAAAACAGTTTTAGCTATCTAAGCGCTCGATTATCTGCTATAAGGTCTGAAAAATTCGCTTTAAGCATGAATGAATGGAATTTTCTTTTAAACAATCAGATATCTAAAATCGGTCGGTCACTTCACAGACAAACTGTATATTTTGGAACGCGAGAAGGAAAAACAGATAAAAAAATCTATGGAGATGAGCCAAACGGCTTGCCATGGTTGTGGCTAGCGAAAAGAACAATATCTTGCGTAGATTGAAGCCTCGCTTCGAGGGTATCATAAATTAAAATATGCTGACTGGGGAAAATCGAAGAGCGATTGAAAGACAGCTGTAGAGAGGGAAAGAAGATCGCTCCCCCCTTCACCTTCGATCAGAGTTAGCGTCCTTGTGAATGGCGTGCCTGTATTTTTCGATTAAAATGGGTGGGGAAAAACCGGGTTTAGGACAAATGGCATGGCTATACTTCAAGTGAATGGCCGAGTTAAGATATCAAGAATATTTTATCCGTTAAAATTTTTAAATTATACTTGCAAACATAAATTATCTGCTTTTGAGCAAAGATGAAAAACGGTTAAAGCGGGTTCGGCAGCTTAGAGGACTAATTTTTTTTTTTGGGGGGGGGGCGGTTTAATAAATACCAAATCTTCAAACGGTTGTATAAAATGTTGAGGATAAAAAATATTTCCTAGAAAAGAAGTCAAATGTTACAAATTCCTTACGTATTTTTAAAAGATCCAAAAATTATACAGGGGAAGAGGTTGACTTAGAGATTGGCACTGCCTTATTAAAGAGCTACCTAGATTATTTCCAATCGCAGTTTCTTTTGCAGATGAAAAATATTTATAGATCCCCACCCGCATCTATGAAAGAATTTTTTTGCGGCTATAAATATGCATATAAGTAAGAAAATAAAATACCTCAATTATGCGATATGATTTAGAAACAAAAAAAAATTAAATAAGTAATCACATTTAAGTAAAAAAATGCAAAAATATTGCAAATCCTATTTGCTTGTGAGTTATTTTTGATTACTGAAACTGAAGAATCTGAAAAATTAAATTGTTCTCATGATTTTCTTGACTCCGAAATTCATTTGTGCGACAGCTTTCTTCGGGTTATGAAAATTAGGTTTAAGCAGAATATTAACCTTTTGTTATGCTGCGCAAAACTAAATCCAACACTTTCTTGGCAATTACATATAAGAATTTCCTCATATTAGAAAAACTGTTGAGAGCCGTCGAATTTGTTATAGGTGGATTTCTTATCCCTGAAGTAGTCCGTTGTTTCTAACAGGTTTACGGCTGTCCTATTTCCGGAGTATCATCTGCACCCTCGCCGCTTTAGCCATGTTGGGAAACTTACGGCAATGTTAACTTAGAACGAATCCTAAAAATAAATTTCTACTTCCTATCGGTTCTAAAAACTCTCAGCTTTGGAAATAGTTCTTTTTGTCAGTTTTTAAGAGAAAAGAAGATACTGTATTATCGTGATAATTAGCAGTTAAAAAGTCAGGGTTATTTAGGTGAGTCACCCTCTAGATTAAATGAAGAATATAAACTACAAATTTTGTATTATATAAACAGCTTACCCATATTGATAATTACACACATTAACTCATTTTTTTGCTCGAGTTTTTTAAAACGAAATAACAACAAGTATTTAGAAACAATAATAGAAGTGTCTGCAATCGAAAGTAATATAAAAAAAAACGTTTTAAAAATAATGATAATAATGAAAATAAAAAAAATAATTTACTATTTACTAAAATGACAAATATTAGTAAATTGTAAAAATTTTCCTAAAATTGAAACTATACGAACTGTGGAACTGTATTTACTTATGTTTCGCCCAAGTAATGAAATACTAAATAAATATTTAGGGTGTAATAAAATTACTTTTAAATCGCTTCCCAAAAGTAAATTGAAGTTTTTCTTTGAGAAAAGCACGCGATTAAAAAATGAAAATTTTTTTGAGTTTTTTTAGCAATAATAAAATATAACATCATTATTATTTCAGAAGAATACATCGAATTATTTCAAAAATCCCTTTTTATGTATTAGAAACCTGTAGTAAATCTTAAACAAGTTTAATTTAATTATATTAACTTCACGTTCTGAAGTAACACAAAGGCTTTTTTAGGAAGGACTCGCAATTTCGAACCATAGTCAGTAAGGTGGCACCACCGCGTAAACATGAGCGCCCTACCTGCGGGAGGACGTTCGACGTCATACTTAACTTGCAGCAGCCACATATACACGGTGGGGTTTTGGTGGAATCGTGTTTCGAACTCAAAGCCGCCAGCTCGGTCCATTAATAGAACAAGTTTCGATGAAAACATAATTTTGTGAATTTTAAGATAATATTAAAAGAACTATTTGGGTGATAAGTATTCTCCTCTACTGAGGAAAAGTTCAAAACTAAAGAAATTTCGCTTAAATTTAGCTGAATGAAAATGCGAATGTTCTTTTATTTTAATCACTGAAACGTTTACCTTTATATCAAACAAAATATATATGTTCCAAATTTCGTACTCAAGGCCCCAAATCTTTGGAATAAATCCTAAGCAATACGTCCAAAACGCACATCGACATTTTTTATTATAGATTTAATAATTATTTCTTATTGTCAGCTTGTTTGCAATAGCGTTAACGAAAAAAGGTATTTTGAAAATTTCAACACATTTCTGGCTGAAAACAATGTAACAAATTTCTATGGAAGCCTTCTGAGAAGCGGATCACAAAAACGACATTTTTTTTAAAAAAAACAATTTATAAGAGCAGGCAGGATTCTTGAATGTCATTGATTTATACCTGCATGGATTTTAATCTCAGGAAATGAAGCAACATTTATAGGATTATATATTTTACTTAAAAACGGGACAATACTGACTAAGGATGTTTTAAGCCCAATATTGTATGTCTCACTCTTATAATTATAATACTAGCTACATCACATTCGGGAGCAATTCTTGCATCTCACTGATTTGAGTCTGTGTAGATTCTAATCAAAGTAAATGAAACGACACTTACATGGCATCTCACTTGAAGAGGAGAGATTACTGACTAAGGATGTTTCAGCCCCATTTTTAGGCCTCTCCTTATATTTATATAATCTGTGACGTCACATTTCGGAAGTACCGTGCCTTAAAGTTTAATAATCGCCTCCCTCCTTTTCAATAAAAAATTATTGGACAAGCAGCTATGCGATACCAAGGTCATAACGGAATCACTCCCCCATCCCCCCCTAACTCCTTTGTAAATGCGTGCTTTCATTGCTATCCTACAGAAGATACCCGTGCTTCAAAAAAACGAATTTATCAACGTAATGTAATTTTGTGTTGCATACGCAATTTTTCTAATTGCTTATCTAGGGCACCTTATCGTCACATAGTATTAGAATAGCTGCGAGTTTTATCAATACATTGTGTTTTTATCACAGCATATTAATATCGAATGAAAAAAAATCAGGATGTTACCTTCTTCTTTGTCGTATATTTCCACATAAGAATGCACTTATAATGTTTGATCAAAAATAATTATTCCTGCATATGATCCATCCAATCTTTGAGATTGATATCAATAATAAATTTAATAGTTTAGTTATATTGACGATCTCCGCAGATAACTTAGGATATTATTATCTGACCCATTTTTACGTCATCCTGAAATTAAAATCATTATGTATTCAATGATGCCAGCTTAATTACCAAGATCATCTGACTACTACAATATTTTAAATTACCATCTGATTATTATAATATTTTTTTAAAAATCATTTGTAATCGTCGCCAATATAACATGCGTACAAATAAATGTATTTAATATTTTCACTGGATTGAGAAGAACGACAAATGAAATACAAAGCAATTGGAAATTCATGAAAACAGCAATAACTGAAAGCATGCAATTTTGAGCTGTATTTAGCTTATAATTTTAATATGAAATAAAATTTTGAAATTCTAACAGTTTTACATTTAAGTTGGATAAACTCTGAAACGATGAAACCAACAGCATATATGAAGGATTCTAAATTACTCCGGTGTAATGTGTTTCGTGAGATCGCAATAGATTTCGGCTTATATTTCTTTATATTTCTTCAGATCCATAAATACAGAATGATATCGCCCTAAATAAACAGTTTCCATCACCTACAATAGGTATTTTATAACATATTTGACACGCCATTTTGATGGAACTGTTGGGATTATTGATGAAAACAAAAAGTAATCTTAAAATTAAGATGTTTATTCCAGAAAGAACTTCATTCTCTCATTTAACAACGCTGCATTCCGTAAAAGTGTTTTAACAGCAACTAATTTTCTTGTTGCCAATCTATTAAAAATAAATTTAGAAAGGAAACAAAATAGGTTGCTATTAATTTTAAATTAAATATTAGCTAAGACAAAGATAATAATATTTATAGATATGTCTTAACACAATCGTCTGCTGTTAAAGTTAAATTAAATTGGAATGAAATGCAACAGAACTGCATACAAATGAAAAATACTATTTTAAATTTACGAAAAGAAAGCGGAACATTCTGATTCGTTAGTTATTTTAAAGAAGTGACGTAATAAATTGGCGAAATCAGTCCAGTTTTTGCAAATAAATCTCCGTTATTTCGGTAAATTTCTTCCGTTTATTTTGCAATATCTCTCGAAAATTAAGGGTGCTGGGTGGCAGACGACCCTTGATGACATATATAGACGTCATAAGCTTTCATATGAAATAAAAATTGTCGAAATCCGTCGGGTGGTTGAGTCTGGCGAACTATCTAAGGGTTTTTCCACCATATACAATCTATATTGGAGAAATGTTTTTTCGATTTCGTTCGAAAATGGTCGGAGGTGGTAGGCAGGCGACCCTTTATGACATATCTAGACGTCTTAAGCTTTCATATGGAATAAAAATTATCGAAATCCGTCGGTTGGTTGAGGCTAGCGAATTGTCTAAAGGTTTTTCGCCATATAGAATGTATGGTGGAGAAATTTTTTTTCGATTTCGTTCGAAAATGGGTGGTGGGTAGGCGATCCTTGATGACAAATCTAGACTTCATAAGCTTTCATATGAAATAAAAATTATCGAAATCTGTTTAGTGGTTGGGGCTGGCGAATTGTCTGAAGGATTTACCAAATTATTTTAAATATATAGATAGGAACAGTGCAGAAGGAATTTTAATGTTTTGTTTGGGTTAGTAATAATTGAAGAGCTGAGTGGATGAACATGTTAAGTGAAAATTAAGCGAATTTCAGAAAACGAGCTTTAAAGTTTAAAGGTTACATTTTTTAATTTTTTCACTCAATTTTTGCTGTTTCGGCACTTTTGTGACGAGAAAGCATTCAAAATATTTTATGTTTATTGACATGGTTACAGCCTTTTTAATTATAGAGAACATTAAATATCTTTTGCACTTAACATGTTCTTCCAAGCACGCGTCAAAAAACTTCGTTTGCTTAGTCATGGAAGAACATGTTAAGTGCATTTTACATTCTGCCCCCTCATGGTAGATTAAATACATAAAAACAATAATGAATTGGCAAAATTGTATTACTATAAAGCTCTATATATTTTCAACACAAGTTGAACGACAAAAATAAAGCAAATTGGATGTTGAAATAGCACACAAACACACAAAAAGATCACAAAATAATATGTAAGTTTGCGAAACAATAAAATGAAGAGTATTAATTTTTTGAAGTATTAATTCTTTGGTTGTCATAAACATTATCATCATATTTTTACAATTTCATTTAACATGGCTTTTTTTCTTTTTTGTGAAAATAGAATTCTAAAATTCATTTTTCACTCACTTACTAGTGCAATTTGAAATTTTGTACACTTGTGTGTTCTTGATGAGAATAAACTATTTTAATATTTTCAGAACTCGGTTATCAATTGATTGCTTAACATAAGTAAATTTTCGCTCCATAACTTGAGAAAAATTATTATAATATTTCATAATACCTATAACAATAAATTCTAAATAAAAGACTAGAAAGTAGAAAATAATTAAAATAAGGAAATGTGATTTTCAGCTCAATAATAAGAGTGTAGTTTTTAAAAATAAATCTATACAATGATTTCTTTGTTGTAGTCGTTAAGTAAGGAACAGGCCGAGTTATTAACTATTTTTTATTTATTACTGGAGAGTGGCGGAATATACGTACATCTCGTATGAAAGTTTCAAGTCAAAAGAGAGCAGAAAATCCCTGCGTTCTCTCAGATAGGGGATTAACATATAGACATGTGATAAAAGTGAAGGGATTAATAGCTATTTTTAGTAAATTACGTAAGTGTTTTAGGGAAAATTCTGGCGCCAAGAAGACGACGTCATGATTTTCTGTGGGCGCGTGAAAGCGATTAACATATTCTTTTAGTAATGAATATGCCAAAACGTGAGATTTAATATACCTCCAGCACAGGAAGGAAAAACGAAACTGAAGTTTAAGAAAAGTGATTTCGGAATACATTAATAATGTACTGAGATTTAAAAAAAATATAATATTAGAATTTAAAATAAAATTAAGTGAGATTAATACATGTATATATTTTATGATATTATCTCAGCTTCATTTACTTTCATAAAAAATATTTCGCTTTCCATGAATTTCCCTATTCAATAGATTTTGTACTGAAGAGTTTAGTGGTACCCGTGAATCTTTCTTCAAAGCAGTCTTTACCACTGTCTTGGGAGCATCGAAATGAATGTCTTGGGAACATGGAAATGAATGTGGTATTTAAGGTTTTAATTAAACAAACATCGTTTTTAATATTGTTATTAACATACATGAAACAATTCAAGTCAAATAAAAATGTGTAAAAAAAAGCAAAAACACAAATAGCTAAACAAACTAAATTAGTGATCAATGGAAAATTTTTCAAGTAAAAAAATAGCTAGTCTCCTGGTACAAATTCATAAGAATAAATTTCGTTAACTGAAATAAAAAATTATTCAAAAAAAAAAATCACGAGTTTTAAAAAGTTCTTTTACTGACCGTTAATTGCTCTTTCCTTTGTTACGCAATGCAGTTCAGCTTGATGTATAACTCGCAATGAAGCCCACATAGAAAAATTGTAAAGAATTAGTACAATAATTTCTATTTTCGAATTGTCTTCTCAATATTTTCGTCTGCATTAATACTATTTCCCGCGCAGAAAACAATTATGTTTCAATGGAAGCAGATGTTATTTTACTCAAGTTTAACAAAT
>BGPR01002641.1:141414-167766 GCA_013235015.1 Araneus ventricosus
TTAGCTAAGTGAAGAAGTCGTAATGCTGACATCTGTGCTGTAAAAAGGAAAAGAAAGGTTTTAAAAATTACTATCTGACTTTTTTCCTGCGCGTGTACTTGACCATCATGCTTCAATAGCTCGCTATCACGACCTACTTACTGCTTCATTGTTGCATCATTTGAAGTGAACGGCCTTCACATCAATGAAACTTTTATCTCGCTTCAAAATGTAATCTTTTATCTAACAAATATTTACGTAAGAAGTGAAATGGCTTCTACCAAATGCAACATTTATAGCTCCGTTATGACGCGTGCAGGTACTAATATAAATATCGGTCATTCAAGAACTTTCTATTAGTTCCTGCCTACCTTTCTATTTCACGTCTTGTATCCTGAATAAATCTCTACTAATAATAAAAGAGAAAGTTTGTCTGTTGGCGGTCTACAGAACAGACCGTTGAACTTAGAGCTACCAAATTTGGTACAGGTATACTTTGTAGGGTGGGAATGTACACCTATAAGCAATTTTTCTTTCAATTTTTTATTCAAAATTTAATTATTTAAAAATTAAGTAAATTTTGTGCGTTTTCGGCCATTTTTTTGTGAATAACTTCCGAAGTAATTTACACTCGAAAATTACTTTTATACCATTTTAAAGTGCGAATTTTCACCTTTCTAATGTTGTTAGTTTTAACTCTTTATATTATTTCAGCAAATTTTAAAATCTTTTTGAAAGCATCAACTATTGCTCTGAAATCGGTGAAGGTCACTGAATGGACAACACCACTCGCGGACAAGGTCACGGAATGTTAAGTCCTCTAGGAAGGGAGATAGGCTGCCCCCTTTTCCCCCTTTCTTCGAGATGACGTGGAAGCAATCCGCCTGTATCCGTGGTAGGAGGCGCGGTGTACGGCGGTTGGCTTTAGCAAAAAGATTCACAGTTCACTACCAAGAAAATTGTTTTCCCTCTAAATTTTAAACTATTTTGTAATTGATTATGTTAAGATAAATGTTGATTTTTTACAATTTTCAAACATATTTAGCTCATTTTATGCGTAAACCACTTCTATTCCATTTTGAAGTGTGAAAAGTGACCTTTCCTCTGATATTAAACTTGACTTTTTTTGCGGGATTTTAGCAAATTTTTATTCCTGCCTCAAATTATGCATGCATTACCAATCCTTCAACAAATTCAATTAGAATACCACAATCAGAACGAAACAGATAATGAAACATCAAATTAAAAGAGAATTAAAATAGCTTATAACATTTAACAGCTTATAACATTGAAATAGCTTAACATTTATAATAGCTTCGCTGTTATAAATGTTTTTATACATAAATTTACAATGTTTTAACATTGTTTGGATATGATTGATGATGTTTTAGAGACTGTCTAATATTGGCGCGAACTATAGAGTTTATTATTTTTTTTTATTTAAAAAAATACCTTTTTTATTCTTACACCATTTTATCAAAATTAAAGGGCATTTCAAATTGTAACAACAATTCCAAACTAATATTTGAGCATAAGTAGCTAAAAACTGCATTCATTTACTGTTCTCTGAACTTTAAATTTCATTTATGAACAGGAAACTTAGAACTTTGAATCTATGCATCTAAAGATGTTCTCTTTTTTACTATTTCATATTGGATGCATCTCTATTTCATTTTTTCTTTCTCGTATACGAAGTATACAAAGAGAAAGTATTGTAATCGTCCAAAAATTCGAACTCGAGATTTTGACGAATCTCCACGTTTTAGACCTCACTGAGTCCGAAAAACACAATTTTGGAATCATGTCTGTCTGTCTGTGCGTCTGTCTGTGAACACATAACTCGAAAATTATTAGAGCTACGGGGATGAAATTTGGTATGTGGTCTTTAAACATAATTTGTAGGTTTCTATCCAATTTTGGACAAAATCCGTCAACGGGAAGTCTGTCTATCTGTATGTCCGTGGTCATGTGAACGCTATAACTCAAAAACTTGAACAGCTAGATGGATACAATTTGGTACGCAGTTTTATCGTCATGAATGTAGGTCCGTATAAACTTTTGGGCCAAATCCGTTAAAAAGAGGCGTTCAAATTGCATATTCAATTTCTTTTAATCCGATTCTCATGCGCATGTGTACTGGTAGCAATCTGTTATTGTTGTAAATTTCATTTACAACAATAAATAATGTTTTCAAACATGAAAAGTAGCAATTTTCTTATTGTTGTAAATAAAATTCAAACCGATCTAATTATTTCAGCAAATCTTTTATTCACGCGCTTTTGCAATTGTACGGTTGTGGTAGTATAAATTGTTTTCTTGGGAATTCAATTCTAAAGCAGAATTTTCGCTTTAGTATTCATTGCATTGCCTATTTTATCGCACCTGCTTCAAAGTAATATTTTTTTGAAACGTGGCAATAGATATTTTATTTCAGGTTTGTTTGTTTGTTTCACTTTCTCGTATACAAAGAGAAAGTATTGTAATCGTCAAAAAAATTTGAACTCGGGATTTTGTCGAATCTCCACTTAGAAAGTATACGAGAAAGTTTAGGGGAGACCACTCCAGCTGGTTGATTTTGGAACTAATTGTTTTATCTAAAAAAATTAACGAAAAAATTATTTTTTTCATAACATTTTCGAAAATTATTTATTTACTTAATTCATAATAGTAATTTGTTTGAGTTTTCATATATATTTTTTTCAAAAATGACAGTTTAGTACGTTAAAAAAAATTCAAAGCGGAAATACTTTGTCGGATTAACAGCTTTATTTACAATTTATTAGCATTAAATAAACAATAACAACTATTTCAAAAATCCTACATATGTTGCATTTTTTTTATATAACTGAATCATTTTAAGTTATAAGCTCTAATATAGGTGAAACAGCTGGTCGCCGAACGCGGATAGTTGCAAATAATCTTATCTGAGACAGCTATTTCTTTTTTGTTAGTTAATTAAATTTTATTCGCAAATAATGAAAGGTAAACAACTTAGCCCAAATGGTTATCTGCACAATCATTATGTACTGGACTGTTCTGATGTGCGAACATACAAAATATTAGTCTACAAACTCTTAGCCGCACGTTGTCCCTTTGACTGACAGGACTTGGAGCTGACGTGTCCTTTAAGGTTGGTTAGAAGGACAACTTTTATATTCGTGCATATTTCGTGATTAAAACTGTATTAAATAATTTCATAATATTGATAATTATAATTAACTAACTAATAATTATAATATTAATAGGCTAGTTATCATTTATTAGTATAATTCTGCAATATTAATAACTGTAATTATCTATTCGGTATCTAATTACATACAAACGCAGAAAATTGACTAATGATTCGATTGCAAAGTTAAATTCAATGAAGTTGAGGCGACTGGATTTTACTAATATTTGACAGTTAGGATTGGGAGTATTTGAAAGTCGAAATTCGAAATGCATTTATTAGTATAATTATGCAATATTAATAACTGTAATTACCTATTCGGTATCTAATTACATACAAACGCAGAAAATTGACTAATGATTAGATTGCAAAGTTAAATTCAATGAAGTTGAGGCGCCTGGATTTTACTAATATTTGACAGTTAGGATTGGGAGTATTCGAAAGTTGATAATCATAATATTAGATGAATAATTATATTTAAAAATTAAAAATACTAAGTTAAAAAATAGTCATGTGAAACATGAGGTAATTATAACACGGTTTGTAGATTTTATATATTTATGTAAATATGCGTCTACTGAGGTAAACATGTCAGTTAGGTGTCACGTATCTTAAAAATCCTAAGATATTTTAAAAAGAAGTGTTTTATTATTGAAAACGCGTTAGATATGTGATTCCAAATTAAAGAGTGAATGTTTAAATTTATATCTTTGAATTTCATACATGAAAATGTTTTTCCTGATTATTTAAAGCAACTTATAAAGCTTTGCAAGGCAGGGGTACAAGTGTCTGGAGTGGCCACGGCAAAACAATATTTCTAAATCAAACTCAAAATTCCCATTTCGCATCATAAAATGACTACTCACACAAAATCAGGTGAATGTTAACAAACAAATCTAATGCCTGAATAAAATAAGAAAATATTAGAAAGAAGAAATTAGAAAAAGAAATTAGAATTAGAATTAGAAAAGAAAATATTAAGAGAATATTAGAAAATATTGATTTTTACGACGAACTATTTAAGATATAAGATTCAGTGGCGAATCCAGGGGGGAGCTAAGGGGCTGCAGCCCCTCCCAGAGCTAAGCCAGAATTATTAAATTATTATTAATTATTATTTAAAATATTATTTAAAATCATTAATAATTTTAATTTTTATTAAATTATTATTTAAAATCATTACAACTGTTTGTTCTTAATTTCCCTTTCTTTAAACAAATAATAAAAAATGACAACATTGCTTTCTGGCTTGACAGGCTCGAAAATGTCCCTACTTTTCTAATCATTCCATTTGTACTTGTAGCGTTGACATGGTCGAAAACATATTTTGGCTACTTATTTCATTGCATTTTTATTAAATTATCGAAAGTATTGTAGTGTTCTTTATGATTATTATTGTCAGGTGAGTAAAATCTGTAAAGTTAAAGTGTTTTGGTTTACATAAGCCATGAGGTGTGGCATTCGTCACGCCGATACAAAATGTTTATGATCTCATCCCCTCCCAGACCCAAATTCTGGATTCGCCACTGATAAGATTACATAAGAAATAAAAGATTTCTTCTTCAAACCAGCGGGAGTCTTCTTACCTTGACTTTCTCGTATACCTACATGATATGGAACGGAGATTTCCAGGTTCGAAACCAGATTAGACTGAAAATCCGCCGTGTATGTGGGTTTGTTGCACGTTAACTCTATCGATGCGGGATCGTCCCAACCGTCCCTTCAAGCAAAAGACGGTGGACGTCCGAAACGTCCGAAACGTCCCAAAATCACTGTGAAGTTTCTACCCCCTTTCGTTAAGAGTGATTGATTTCACACCCGCAGAGCGCGCTTTCTTCGTTGGAGTGGCTCGCCGAGAAGGGTTTGGGGAACAGGGGAGGGGGTCTTAGAATTCGGAGAGTGCCAGCTGTCATTGCGGTTTTTGAGAGGGGAAGTGAATTTCCCTTATGTTTGAAAGATAAACTCGGGCGTTCCCGTATTTTGGGGTCTATTCAAATGGTCTTAGGAATCAGAGGGTTAAATCAGATGTAGGAGGCCAAACGTCCTCCAGCTGGTGAGGTGCGGAAGTTTGGAGAGGTGGTATTAACTTAGGTGTCGTCCTCAGCATCTGACCGCGGTTGAAAATTATGAGGTCCGCCCCAAAGGAGCCCTCATGTTGCTTAAAAACGGGACGTTAATTTAACTAAACTAAACCAAACTATATGATATGGAAATATTTGTGTTAAGCGACGCCGTATAGTGAACAGAATCAAGTATACGTTTTGGACTACTTCCTGCTGACCCGAGGGATCAAAAATATGTAAAGATCATACCCTAAAATCACCCATATATATACCCTGTGGTGTTTTTAGTTTGTAAGTTTGCACACACACACGAATAGACAGACCAACAGGCAGTCATCAAGTTGACGGATATGGTCCAAAATTTGTTTGCTAAAATTTGGCTGATAAAACCATAAGTCATATTTCATCCATCTGGTTTATTGCCTTTTTGAATTATTATTCACATGTGCACGGATGAACAGACAGATCAACTTGGCCTTGACGTATTTTGTCCAAAATTTGATTCAGAACTACAATTTTGATGTAAAGACACGTATCAAATTTCATTCATGTAGCTCGATCCGTGTTCGGACTATCGTATTCAAAGAGATACCGACAGGCAAAGAGACAGAGATAATTCCAAAAATGATTTTTTTAGAATCAGGGAAGTCTATAACTTGGAGATTCATTCAAATTTCGAGGTAGAATTTTTCCACGATCACAATATTTTCTTTTTGTATACTTCGTATCCCAAAAAGTAAAAAAGCAGCTTGCAAAACGGAACCAACTCCAAAATACACATTTCGACGTATAAGTGTTAAGGTATACCCGGTTTCTCCAAAATATAACAAAAGAACTTTGATGTTGAATTTTTCCAAATTTAATTATAGCATTATTAATAGTCTGTTGAGCAATGAACTGCAGATCGCTCAGTGTTGCTCGGCGAATCGTAAAGCTGGTACAATTTTCATTTCTGAATGGCGCTCAGAACTCAAAATTCATGACATGCAGTGGCGTAGGAGGGAGGAGGTAGGGGGCATCCCGCACCGGGTACTAGATCTGAGGGGGTGACAAAAAATGCTGGTTTTGTATTAATGCGCTTTTTTGTTACATAAAGTAACATTTCAAATTATTAACATGGGCTTTAACAATCGCTAATTGCAGCACATTTATAGGTTTTAATTTTTGAACGCTGTTTTTGGCGCCGTGTTTGAATTTTTTTTTATCTTTTGCAATTTATTTTTATCTCAAGTGTGTATTTACGTCTTTAAACTTTTAAACTCCTGGTGTGTTTTTTTAGACGACTCAGTGCTTGCCTGTTTTGATATTTTAACCCTTGCATTTGGAAATGGTCTTTTAATTTTTTTTTTAAAAATACGACTTTTTGAATCATAGTGTGTTTTATTGTTTTTGTGATTATATGTTTTCGTTTTTAAATGTATGCGTTCGCAAAAGTTTTATGGTTTTGCGTATTCTTTGTGTTCAACTCTTTGTTTTCTAGCGCATTTTGTACCATTATTCTAGTTTTTTTTGTTCTTTGCGTGTTCATAGCACTCTGTAAATGGAGTTTACTCTGTAGTGCGCTTTTCTTTAAATAAATAAATTACGGGTGGACGATGTGATGCTATAATGATTTAGTATTATTGTGTGGTGCCATTTTGTCAATTGAAAATTGTATGCCTGAAGGTATCGATTTTGAAGACGTAATTGCAAAATTCACAGAACAAAAAGTTAAAAAGAAGAGATTCTATAGCATCATGTTAAAGTGCAGTTTATTGGATTAGAGCCTAGAGGATGAAACTTGTAAACAATTGAGTTTTCATTTAATTGCATAATAATAATAATAATAATAATGATAATAATGATAATAATAAAGTTATGCACTAGGTACGATCACTATGAAAAAAGATTTCTTACATTGTACAATAAACTGACTTATTAATAAAGGGCCATTTTACTTTTTTCATTCATAAAAATTGTTTAAAATAATTAATATTACGCCCTCTTTACTTAACCAATTGAATAGAAAAAATTGCTTTCTCAATAAATTTCATTTTATATTTTGGTGGGCATGGGAGTGACAAGTTTAAACTCCGCACCGGGTGCCACCAGACCTTGCTACGCCACTGATAACATGATAGTTTGTTCCTGATTGCATCACTGCCAATTAATTGTTTACCTCGTTGAATTATGTATTAACATGCTGGAATATTTTGCATTATCAATCTTTTAAAGTGACAGTTTGAAAAATATTAAATTTGTTAACTTTCATAAGAATTGGTAGGCATGCACGTTTTTTATTATAATTTCTATCACCGTTTTTAAAACTGTGAACTATATATCGAACGATAAAGCTAATTAATGCAGTTTCTTTCTCTGTGTTGGTTAATGTACCGCATGCACATTGAATGAAACAAGATTTCGAAGACAAAAGGCTTTTTTCTTTACTGACTAGACTTTGAAGTATACACGGAAACAATAATTCATATTTCGACCCAAATCCATAAAACTCTACTTTAACCAAACGCACGATTTTGTTCACTATAAAAATTACTATGTAAAAAAGAAATAAACTTACACAGTTCTTTTAACATAAGAATATACATTCGAGGAAAACAGTATATACATAAAAAAATTATTACGTTTATTTACATGTGCGTTGCAACTCTGTTCTGTTTAAACATCAATTTAATTTTCGTAAATTAATTTGCATTAGCCTCAATTTAATTCTTCTTAAAACGGAACTTGTTTTTACCTTTGCTTTCTAATTGCAGTTCGGTCGTCTGCTTTCCATTTTGTTGTATCTATGATTCAGCTTATAATGTGTATTTTTATTATTAAAGATATATAATAATATGCCCTGGGATGTATTATTTAATTTATAGCTATATGTAGTTATAGAAATATTCTTCATTATAAAGGCATAAACTATATTAAAAAAATTTTTATGTGTGATTTTGTATAAAAGGCAAGGGAAAGTAACTCCGATATCATTTTTTGTTTTGCATGCATTGCACATATAATTTTCAACAGAAATTATGGGAGAAATTATTATTTATTAAAAGGATGCTGTGTTTTCATGATGTAAAATACAAATAAAGTTGCATTTATGCATAAATTACAAAATTTAAATTTTATTTCTTTTTTCAATCACTACACAAAGTGTTTCGGCTTTGCATCAATTTTATTTTTTAAAATTAAAAAAAAAATTAGATTTAAGCACCCTAAGTTGTACTCTCAAAGAAAAGAACTAAATTATTTTCTGTTCATTAAATTTAAATATTTGAAATGTTGTTTCCTTCGTTTGCTTATCAGATTTTTATGTTTTGCTTCATTCTCTGTTGTTTGAACACATTTTAACAATTATCCATTATTATTTATCGTCCAAAAATTTACTGCTATTTAACTTGATACTCTATTTTTCTCCTGAGGGCAGGTCGTCATTACTATTGTACTTTCCTGAAGGCGTTTCCTAACGAATGCAAACAAACGAATTTCAGAATAATTTCATTTTTATTAAATTAATTATTCAATTTTCATCACATATTAAAGCTGTAATTTTCAGGGAGATCATGTAAAAAGTAAAACAAACGATTATAACAAGACATAAACGTTAAGTTCACTTTTACAAAACAAGTCGAGTTTCCGAAATGAGGCACCTTCAACAACAGCTGGTAGCTAAAGGTGGCTAGTAAATGCAATATGAAACAAAACCTGTTTTAAAGAATGCCGAAGTAAACTATCCAGATATCCAGCATATCTTGCTTGTGGGTAAAAAGATGCATTGCACCTAGTTCGACAAAATCAGAAGACGAATCGGAGACTATTACTTTCACTTTCTTCTTTGGCCGTGCAGTAAGAAGAAAATGGCTCCCAGGCCATAGCACATTTTTTCGTTTCTTTCATCATTTTTGGCTTTTCAATATTAATTACACGGATTGACATTTTGTCTTTGCTACGCCCGCCTCCCAAGATAAGTCCTCATTTTCCACAGCTATACCACTGTTTATGGCATCAGTTCTAACGTTAAAATGCCTACTTCTTTGGCATTTGAATTGCTGGATTTTAATCCCTGGAAACAGACGTTCAAAGAAATAAAATCCTTTTAAATAGGAATTTAGTTTTATCATATCCAAGTTATCGTTTGTTGCATGCTTACTTTAAAACGTAATATTACTTTAGAGAGATCTTGAACTGCATTTTTTATTCTTTATTGTGATTATCAGTTCATTATATCGATTCTCTCCAATAAATTTTTCTGGCAAACATTTTATTCAAGAATGCACTGTAATTTCGTAATCGTTATGAAAACTTCGAATTAAAAACAATTCTGATCAATTTCTGAATGTCGAAAAATAAGCACCTCCTTAATTGACATGAAACTAACACAACATTAAACAGATTTCTAGTCAATGAAAGGAAATGAACATCTATTATCATTTACTAACACTATTAATTCGGAAAAGAAGCGATTTTATGTGGAATAAATGTTGTGTACGTCAATGGGATCTAGTTCTATGTTCGAGGGTTAATTGATACAAATAAGAAAAAAAAATCATTCTAAGTTGCACTAATGTTTATTCAATTACTCAGCCTATTTTTGTAAATGAACTAAGTTTTCAAAAATAAAAAGCTCGGGCAAATAATTTACTTTATTGTTAGAGTGGAGTCACCTTAAATTTTGACTTCAGAAAAATTAAACGCAAAGTTAATTCAGTGGCAATCTCTTCTTGATCGTGTCCTGATGTGTTTTAATGTATTTTTGAAAAAATACTTATATCTGCAAATAAAGAGATTTTTATTAAAGAGATTTGTAAATAAAGATATTTTTATTTACCAAACAATTGCACAATGTAGGAACTTTGCAGATAAATGTGTTGTACCAAATGCAATTAAATATTTAAAAAAAAATTAAGGCCATCAATCGAAAAAGCAAGAAATTTCAGACAAAAATAGTAGTTTTTATAAAACAGCAATTAAAAGAACTAGAAAATTTCGAAAGCCTCGCCATTTTGTCAATGAGCCTAAGTGTTGGCTAGATCGATGGCAAGTGCGGAGAGTTCAATCTCGGTAATTAAACGTTCCTCGTACCAGTTTCAGTAAAAAAAAAAAATATTTACGACTTTACTATCGAAATCAACTGATTTCGATAGAACATGATTTAAACTAAAAATTTCTTATATTCATGAAGAAGAATAATACTTTTAATATTAGTAATCGAAACAATACTTCCTCATACAAAATTTTCGAAATCTGGCATTTTGTTTTCATTTTTATAAATCTCTTCATACTTAAATTAAAACTTATGACATATCGTTTTTGAAATGGTACTTTATATTCTTTACAATAGAAAGAAATTACGAAAACGTGCTAAATAAAGCTTCAAAATCATGTATTTGTGAAAAAGCAATAATTTTCCCTTTTTAAGTTCAAATTTGACGTAGAATATTTTAAATCTCAGTAATAATTAAATAAATTTATAAGTATGTTTCTTAGGATGGTATAGTGATATGTCAGTAAAAATAGGATATAATTGTCAGTAATTAAAAAGAAAATAATTATGTTCAACCTAAAAAATTATAAAAATCACACTATTTTCAAAATTCTTGAAATCATGCATTTTTAACCCTCTGCAGTCGGATGCCTTCTCTCAGGCACTATCATTAACGTATCATTTTGACTTTTTTTATTTCGAGAGTTAAAAAGTGCCTATACAGTTATAATAAGTCAAAGATTAATTTTTCGGAAAAACAACTTTTATACAATTATATTTTTTACTTCTCTAATTAGAGAAGTAAAGTTGCTTAAGCAATAAAATGTGCTCTTGTGAATAGTTATGCGTTTAATTACTTTTCCAAGTACAAAGCTTTAATATATAAAATTTGATTATAATATAGGTTAGAAGATTACCTAAGAAATTATTTAAAGAGAAAATCCATGTTTTCACTTCATTTCACTGTAGGTAATTATTCTGAAATATTGGATGTTTCCTTTTTAATCGCACTCCATGTTAATTTTATGTCATGAACACATAAAAATGCATTCTTTTCATACATTTTTGTATCATATACTATATGTACTCCATGATTTCCAATATAGTGAATTTAAAGTCAGCGGAAGGCAAGGATGCATATTACAATACAAGAAGTTACTAAATTGACTTCACTACCTTACAACTCTTCACCTGGCGTTAAGTTTTAGCTACATATTGTGTCGGTCAAGATAATTTTAAGCGTCACAGAAGGAAAAAGCATATCATCGCATAACCAGCGGTTACAGTACAACAATAACAGTACACTCATATCCATAAATTAAATGCATTTGAGAATCTCAGAAGAAACGTTCTAGATAAAAAATTTCTGATGAAATAGAACTACACACATCTTCTTTAATAAAATACATTTGTTTCAAGTTGAAATAAGCCACTAGATTTCTCTGAAAGAACATCGTGAAAGACAAAAAAGTTGGTAGAGAGTGTAAAAGAAAGCGTTTCTGTGATGTAGTGTAATTCCAATCCAGCGTGTAAGCCTGAGATTGTCAGAAACGAGTAGCTATGACCAGGTGGACCCACAGGAACGATTTTTTATGTGGAAGGTTAAAATGCATTTGTTTCAAGTTGAAATAAGCCACTAAATTGCTCAGAAAGAACCTCGTAAAGGCACCGTGTAGCATCATATCTACAGTACCGTATTAAGTACAAACTGTCATAAACTTAATTTATGAACATAAGTCTATACTGATGAATAAAAATTTTTAAAAATAATTGGTAACTAAAATAACGACAAATAATAGAATTAATTAAGTTATTAGATGTTAAATAGCTTATTGATATTAAGGCACATATTAACCTTCCAGCAGGAAAGCGTATTCAGGAGATACTTATATCGTATTATATACTTGTATCGTTCTTTTATAAATTAAAATGCAGTTTTTATTTATATAATCTTAGTTTAGTATGGAGCTGGTAAATACAGATCACATAAATAAAAAATTGGATTTTTGTAAAACACGATATAAATGTGTAATATGATACACGATATAAGTACCTCGTACATATCCGCGACTGCTGGAATGTTAAATCATTTTTGATATTTAACTGCATTACCCTGCCAACAATAAGAAAAGCAGCCTTATTACTCGAATTTTTAAACTCGCATCTCGCTTTTTGCGATGTATTTTCAATGAGTTGATCCAGCCACAAAGCAGACTTTATGCAACAAAATATTCGCGGGTAAATTTAAAAAGAAGTAATAAAACAAACAAATTAATTTAAAACTGAACAGATATTTGAAAAAAAAATATTACAAAAATCCTTACCAATATATAAAAAGGGAACCATACCTTATTTCTCATCCCCACATTTAGTTATGGATGATTACATCGGATTTTTCTTCGAACTATACAAAATACTTCAGTACTATTCTGATACAATCAATTCAAGTGGTGTTGCAGTAACATGACGCAGGTAACGGCGTATGTCATCTAACTGTCCATTGTCGTACGCTGTTCTATGACGTCATGACGGACTGTTCTAGAAGTTCTTCCTTCTCTTGTTCTGTGTTCAAAAATATAAATGACATTATGCATTTGATATTCAATACGTGATCACTGCATTGATTGCTTTTTTATTCATAGATTGATCACGATGATCAACTATCAAGAGCCTATAAAATTTAGAACCTTTTATTATTACGGATTTCGCTTATTACGCCGGATTATGCTTGCAAAAGTCCTTTTAATTTTACGTGCGAGTCGTTTCAGATTAATGAAGGAGCTAAAAAATTTATTAATTCTAAAATAAATAGGATCATAATTAAAAACAATGAGACAGGAGAATGCGGAGGTTTTCTCCAAGAGTTCTCTGCAAAGATTTACTATCTTCGGTATGACTGGCATTTAAAAGAAAATTTTTCATGAAATAGGATTTTACCTTCTACCATTAATCAGAATTTCTGGAATTGTTAGAGTGAATGACATCAGCATTTCTTATGATTCGCGATCATTTAATTGGGGTTATTAAAAACTGTTATTTCACTGTTTCACATAAATTTAACAATGATAACAGGTAAACTTTCTCACTTTCAACTTTCCCCCTCCTCCTGAAAATATGATTTAGTCTTTTGTAGCGTTATTAAAATTAAATGCTCAGGGATGTATATTAACAAAGTAACAAAGGCAGGTTATTGGTGTGAAGGGAGCTGCTCACCCATGAAGTCACAATTTCTATAATCTTTTAATTTTTCTTTTAAGTTAAATTTTAAACAAACCATCAGTTTTAGCGTAAACTGAGCATACTATATCAGAAATCGGTAAAAACTCCTATCCACTGTTACCTTATTCCTCTATGTAACTTTGTATTAGTTGAGCATAAAGGGCGTTTGCAACAGAAATAATGAATGCTGTTTGTTTAAGAAACCTGCTCCTGTCACTTTTGGACGATTTTATTCCTCGGAGGGGTAAATGCCCAGTGAGTAAGAAAAGCGTTTTTCTGGAATTCCTTATTAGATGCATTTTTCTTTCAACTATTAATTTCCGATGTTGATATTAACTTTCTTTTGAATCATGATATTTTATTTTAATTCGAAACTTATGTAAAATATGTTTCTAAACATGGTTCCCACTTATATCCGTTACACCCGCCCCCCCCTTAACTTCTAAATTGCATTCATTCATTTTTTTGCATTCTGTTTTGAGTATTAATGTGCGCAAGGTATCTTTTCATGCTAAATCGAGAGTGCTCTACAACTTTCTAATTGACTTTTTTCTCGTATCTTTCACCGTTTACGAGACAGGACCGCTAATTCCAAAATTTGCCGACAGATGGCGTTGTAAGTTGTGTCATCGAGTAACGCATAACCTTTTTACTATATCTAGACACCAACTTTACGGCCTGAGCTGTCACCGTTTAGAAGTTAAGGGGGGTGTAACGGATATAAGAGGGAACCCTGCATATTAATTGGTGAAAAAGAAGCATCTCCTCCTCCATATTTCATCTCACCCCTATTTTGGGGAAATCAAAGCGAAAGCGCGGAGGGTTTCGTATCTGAAAACAAACAATAGGATTCGATTCAAAGGCATCAAAATATGTTTATGCAAGCATTAAGATTGGTCTATAGACGGTACACAGTACGGTACTATTACGACAGTATCTAGCCCATAAACGTTATTATGTTAACATTATCATGCTAAAATTATATTTCAGTTTGATAAAATAGTAATAAAAACCAATCACGTTTTACCTCAGTACTTTAAGAACTAATTTTTCCTGCAAAATTTCCTGGTATTTGTGAATTGATGGTATTCATGAAGTTCATATGTCCTCCTTTAATTTATGATTCGCATAATGACTCAAGCCTTTGATTGTAGTCTTCCAAGATTTGGTTTCAAATTATTTTAGCAATCTAATGAGTTATTGTAACGAAAATTGCAAAGATTTTTGTCATTAGTGGTCTATTAAATGTCAACGAAATTGAAGTTCTTAAATAACGAACGCTTTCTGCCGTCAGCTAAAATGATTTTGGCTATTAGAATAAGTTGACTATCTTGAACTTTGTAAATTATCAAATTTTAGTTCTTAAAATAGCTAGAAGATTAGTTTCTTCTATCTTTTTCATATTATAATCGTCTTTGTCTCGAGTAATCCATTATCTTCTAACGCGGCATATTTTACAATATGTGTGTGTGTGTGTGTGTGATTACGTCTCTAATTTCTTTTCATCTCTTTTAAAGTTGCCTCATATATCATGCTCGCGAATAAAATTCTTTACATTTAATGAATTTTGCGCTCACCTGGAAATCGACAGTTTGTAACAATGTCGACTGGTTTTTAACTACAAGGGTCGATTTTTTTTCAACCTCCGATCTAGCCGCAAAATAGACAGACAAGTGCTAGAAGATGGGGATGCGTAGTGGGCAACTGTCTCTAACCATAACCTCAACTCCTGTCTACGCCAGCTGCATATTTACGGATCCTACATAATAGGAAATGAGTTCGCTTCTCATTGGCTCTAAGCACCACGTGACTTGGCTTGCTTCTAAATGACATCGTGAAACTAAACAGTACTTACCCATGCTGAAGGTTCATCCTTTATTTGTTTTATTCTAAAAATGTATGGACGAGTTTTCTGGTTTGTTTACATGCATGTAACACAAATTTCCGGTGTAATGCTGAGTCAATGGATCTTCAAAGCGGAAGTCCAACATACAAGCAGATAAAGTCAATGTTTTTAACATAAGTAAACAAACCAGAAAACTCGTCCATGCATCATTTTCATGAGAATAATAATAATAATAATCATGATTTGAAGGTAGTTTTGATTTCTCTATGATGCGATAGCAGAAGACAGAATAATAATTAAAATCCCGCCTAAGCACGGTGATATGGTATCATTTAGAAGCAAACAAAAAAATCACGTGACACTGAGAGCCAATGAGTAGCGACCTCATTCCCTACTGTGTAGGATCTGTAAATATGCACGCTAGCTGGCCAGTTTGAGCTGATCTGTTGACACTTAAACATGGCTGGTAGAATTGATGCTCCTGCCAGGTGCGAGTTGCGTAGTGTTATTCTCTTTTTTTTCAAGAAGAAGGTTGGTTTGTGGAAAACGATCAATGCAGCTGTTTCATGACAGACTTTACGACGACTGCGAAGAGGAATTTTGACTTCTGGAGTTGTACTCATTCATGACAATGACCGCCCTCACAATGCCGTTGTAACCCAACAGCTTCTGGAGCAATTTAAATGGGACGTGCTTGATCGAGCTTGCCGAAGTATGGCCCCGACTTAGCGACGAGTGATTTTCATCTCTTCCCTAAATTGAAGAAGGCCAAATCTTCCAGAAAAATGGACCTTAACGTTGCTTTGAATCTCCTCATCTCGCATCACTCGCGGAAATGGTCTTCGAAGAGGGGATTTGAAACCCGGCCTACCGATGTGAAAAATGCCTGAGTCTTCACGGCGATTATGTCAAAAAGTAACCATGTTTGAACATAACTTTTGGCAGTAAATTCTTTTTATCCTCTATTCTTCTCTTTTTTCATGGTCCATCGGAGGTTGACAAAAAAAGACCCAGGTAGTAGTTCTGTTTACAGTAGACTTCGTGTCAAACAATCTTCTAAGACCTGCTCTTCATTATAGTCTTTAAATATTTATTTCGAATGCGAATTATTTACATAAGTCTCTGTTTTTATCAATATTCACAAAATTACAATCAAATGTCTTTTTTATCAGTTTTAACAATTATATGTCTCTCCAAACATTGAAAGCATTAACCATCTTGGAACAGAATCAAAAATTAAAAATCCTTACACGCCGTTTTTAATGACATCAAGTAACATTCATTCCAAATTCGAAGAAAATCGAACAAAGCGTTTGGTCGTGACTACGTAGCGAACAAATTTACAGAAAAACAGACGAAATACCGAACGATTGAGTTGAAACAAGACCTCGCTTTGTTCGATCAATTATTTTCAGTATTCACCCATTCTTATTTTTAAAAAAGAGGAAAAGAAGTAATAAAAAAAAGAAAATCGAAACTTATTTATCTTAAAGTAGCATTCTTTAATAAATTTTGAATTAAAATTATTCAAATTGTTTTCATCATTAGAAAAAGTAAATTAAAAAGTGAATCTTCGTAATTTGAAATGCTATCAATAAATTTAAGAGTGTTAAATTTAAAGAAAAGTAGTTCGAAATGTACTTAACTCTCGATTTGCATACTAGACTGTCTCTCTCTGCTGTGTGATTTGAAATCGTGAAACTGGAATTCACATTGCACTTTGAATTTATGTGCGCAAAAAATTTAAGAAATCCATATGAAAGAGCTTGATGTATTTTTTTAATTAAAGGAGACATTTTTAAGCAATTATTTATTCATTTCAAGTAAAATTATAGGCTTCATATATTTCAAAAATGTATTCAAACGAATAAGGCTTGCATTCGAATCAATATTCACTTGTTAATAATACGGCTGTCTACCTTTTTATCATTTCTTTGTGATATACCCGCATTTATCAATCAGTTACTACCGCATCAGTGTGTTAATGTTACTTATTTATTCAGTCAATTTTTTTCCCTAGCTCATTTCCCAGGAATATAGCTAAATATATCTAACCAAATTCTCTATCCAAGATTGCCCCAAATCTTTACTTGGCTCTTGAAATTTTATCCTATGATTTCCATCCTCGATTCACTGAATTTTCGTCGCATTTTTTGTAATAAGATCACTTTCATATATATCATTTAACGAAGATTATGCGCAATGGCGGCTTGTCCATGTGGTTGCAGAAATTATTACTCTGAAATTATTTTCAAAATTTGCATTTTCATTTTTAATATTATTTGGTTACTTTTCCACGCTAAGAGATCGATGACCATGAAAATCTGGAGGAAAAACCTTGTATTTAATGCAAAAAGATGAGTTTGGGTAGCGAAAATGATAAAAACATATTATTATCTTTTATTCTACAGAGAAATTCAATACATTGTTTCTGATGCCAATGTCTCTTTTTCTTATCTAATAAAGAGCTTGCAGTGAATAAGATATCATCAGGTAGGATATTTTACTGATTTCAATGATAGCATACTCACTTTGTTTTTAAACATATTATCTGTTACGATATTTGAGTTAAAAAATAACAGATAAATTCTCATTTCGACAAACTTAATCTAACTCATATAACATGTGTTGGAAACTTAAATGAAACATTTATGTACTTTACTGTTAAAGACACAATTTTATAATCATATGCGGGGGTTTGAATCGCATCCATGCTTTTAAATTCACGTCTTCGTTGCTGCATCCGATTCAGATAATAAAATACGCCAACAACATTCCTAATCATTCCTCCGAAAACCTGCTTCACTGATGGAAGCAAAATCAACTCTAAAGTTGGCTTAGCATTCGTTGTCTACGAAGATGATCAAGAAATCTACGTGCAACAGTTTCGCATTCTCGATGAGAGTATTGTGTCCCAAGCAGAATTGCTGTGAATTAATCTCGCAGTAAATTGGTTTTAAAAAAAATGGAACCGCTTTCTCTCAACACGTAATCTGTTCCGATTCTTTTCCTTCTCTGTTTGCGTTACTAAACATTAAGGCAAAGAAAGGCTTGTGATAGAAACTCTCGCAATTCTTCGAACTCTTAAAGAGAATCATATGGATATTTTCCTCACCCCTGTGAAAGGACACTGTGGGATCCTTGGTAATGAAAGAGACGACTTTTTTGGCGAAGAATGCCCTTAATATGCCAATTAACACAAACGTCGGAGTTTCCAAATGTCATTGGAAAATACTCAGTCATCAGAAGCTCCTGATCCAGTGGGAAGAGGAGTATGCTTCTTCATCAAAAGCCATCAATACAAAAAAATTATTTCCAACGGTGAAATACAGGCTTGAACGAAATTCTTTCTTCTTCTGCTCTTTTAAAGTGACTCAGTTCCTTACAGGGCGTAGTAATTTTGGAGAATATTTAAAGAGGTTCCATCGACAGACTCGTGAAATGTGTAACTGTTCTGCAAGAGAAATTTAAAACGCAGAGCATATTATTTTTCGGCGCCTACATGTCCTGGATTGCCGGAAAATTTTAAAGCAAAAACTTGGCGTTCCAGAAAAGGACTGGCCTGTCGCCCTGATTTCATTGATAAACACAAAGCCCTCTTTCGGATCTTTTACAGAATTTGTTCACACTTGTAATTAATTTTACATGATATTTTTCCTGTTGAATAGAAAAATTTATTCACCTTTTGTAAAACCGTTTTGCTCAATATTACTATAATGATGTTTGTTTTCTTCTTCTCCGATGTTTTTTTATGTATCCTCCACCTTTTTTATTTTTTTTCGTAAATATTTTTTCTTTCTTCCTTTTTTCCTGAAGGTATTTTGTACCTTTTACTTCTGTATAATTTTGATTTCTTGGTTATTGAAATTTTGATTTTCATTTCTTGATGGAGCTCAGTACGAATTTTGTTATTATTAATATTTTATTATTTTTATTTTACTATTTTTACTTTGTATTATCCACTTCAATTCATTATTTTGCATTATTTATTTGTTTTCTTCCTCTAATGTTCTTCTTTACTTTTATTTTAATTTTTTGTGTAAAAAATTGTCTTTCAAAGACTGAATTTTTTTGTATACTTACTTCTGTAAGCCTCGTGTCGTACATTTGTGGCGCACGAGGAGTATGTCGTGTTCAATAATAAATAAATAAATAAATGTGCTTTTTACTACATAATTTTGCTTCTATAAATTTTTTGTCTGACTTTCTAGAACTTTTCGTTTATGTATTTATTTGGATACTTCTGAAAAGTTCTTTGCACGATTTAAAGCTCCTTACACGGAGCTCAGTTCACTGCGTGCGTCTCTTTATTTTTTTAATAAAAGTTTTAAAAAAATTATTTCAAAATTATTACTGTTAAGGCATTGAAAAGCTACTACCATTTTAAATTTCCTATAAATAATTACAATATTATTTTTTTAAAAATATCTTAACTACAATCGTTCCATTTTTTGAAATTTTGTTAAAGAGCGCAAATAGCTCACCTAAAATTGAATTAAATTTTTTTGCTTTTCAGCGAACTAAAACTAAGATTTCGTATTCCAAATTGTGTTATGGAGGTGCATGTTTCACTCTACGCATTTAATAAAAGTTAGGCCACAGGTTTAAAGTGCATTGTTATTTAGATTTTTTCCTAGCTTATTTGTGACAATATATATTATTTCTGTTGCCTAATATCTGAAATCATGCAATGGAAAAGACATATTGAAGGAGTGAAGGAGAGACTTAGCTCCAAAAGATTGGCGACAAACCAGACACCTGGTCAAAGGTCAAAACCACTTGCAACCCTGAGAAACTCAAAGAGCATCCCATCTCAAGAGTATCCATCAACTACAACCATAAACAGCAAGCAACCAGAACAGATAATGAAGCAATAGCAGCAAAGAATTCGGTACAACCTACAACTAGTCGATATTTATAACTGCAACTATTGAAAATAACCATTGTAGAAAGCGAATGCAAAACTAGCTGCCAATGAGTTGCTGTTGTGCAAGGATTTTTCATAAGGATCGTATTGTGACAACTCACTCTGTGGTCCCATGGAAAAAAATTAAAATTATTGTAGTGTAAAACTTTTTTCTTTAGAAGTCTCAGAGTGATTATCATCTCTTTGCTCTCTCAAGGGTAAAATTAACTTGCAAGAAGTTGTTTGTAATGAATTAAAAATATTGCTTGAGAGTAATGACAGCGCAACTAAAACTATTTAGAAAACATTCGTCCATTTAATAGTGCTTTATCGATTGCCTCTGTTTATTTAAATTTAGTAGAAGTTCCAGGATGTGGCCCATTTGCTTTAACTCTTTAAACCCGGCTAGAGTGAGAATTCAAGTGCCTCAAAAACTGGAGTAAATTTTCATTCATGAAATCAGAATTAAATCATCCCGTTCTCTACAGAAATTCCAGGAGGAAGACACCCTCGATTGCGCTATCAATTATCAACAAAGAAAGGAACTAATTTTCTCCCGTAAAATTCAACCAGGCGTCCGAAACCGCCTGAATCCGGCTTGTGTCGAATGAGGCGGGTTAGGTCTCATAGGGTTAAAAATTCATACAAATGTATTACATGAACGGTCGCTTGCAGGCATCTACAAGTCAAATCTATATTACACTGGATTATTTAACATGGATTCTGACAAGGCTTTAAAGCAACGACTTAGAAATGATATTGTAAATGCGCCCTGTCATCCAGAAATAATGGCTATATTGCAGACAAGGTTGGCACATCACAATCCTTATGCACAAATATTCAAATTTGTCTAACATCATTGTGAATGCTCCAAGTGTAACAATTCACAATAGCAAATACTTCTGATTCACGAAAGTAAATAAGAGCTGGATTATGTATGACGGATGATGTATTTATTCATAGACAATTCTATGTAGCCGTTTCAAGAGTCACTAAATCTAATAATGTTTTTGTGTCATTTACCGAATAGCAAACAAAAAATTCAAATTGATTATATTCTGATATCCAATATTGTATTAAAAGAGATATTGTAAATACGTTCCCCACATTAAATTGTCTATGTTATTTTGTGTATACACTTTGCTGTCTAGTTAATTTCAACAAGCCAACAAAAGACTAAGCTGATTTTTAGGGGGAGGGAAAGGAAGGTTGAAAAAGCGAATGTTTCTCACAGGTTTACTGGTATACTTTTATTTCATCATACTTTGTACTGGTATACTTTTATTTCATCATACTTTGTACTGGAATACTTTTATTTCATCATCTATTTTAATATAAACATCATTTATTTTCGCTAAAAATAAATGGTGCTTTCTGCGTCAACGTTACTAAATATCATTAATCATGTGTTTTTCTATTTGTAAAGATATACTTTGAGTAATCGTCAACAGTTTCAAGGCTTCTATTTAGTACGTATCGTTAAAATTACCTTTATTTTAGACTTCTTCCTTTTCTATGAGAAGTCCTTAAAAATTTTGTTATATTGTGTAATATACTTCTGAAGTTCTCTCATTCCGCTTCTTTCAATGGAAGAATCTTCTTTTAGAAAATTTCAAATTAGATACATTTTCCTTTTAATAACTTCCATTGAATTCCGTGTTATTCGGAGATTTCTTCAATTTTCGAACGCTGTTATAGCAAAACCTTGTTGTAGAAGCAATCAAACAGCCTTATAGTAGTTATCTGTATGTCAATTTTTTAACTACATAGTGTTCAGTACTTCCATATTTGTAAACACGGTTTTAAAACACACTCGGTTGTCCATAATAGTTTCGATTTTAAGCTCCAAGATCACTTTGATTTTCAATATATGACATAATATAGTCAGTTTACAGCACTGCAACGAATAATTAAAGAAAAAATTATGCATAAACCTTCCAAAAATGATAATGGATGAAAGATAACCTTCCAAAAATGATCCTACAAGGAGCCAATTACTGACAACAGCATCACATTGTTTCGACATTATTTTCGCCACTATTAATAGAGAAGCACTTTTCAACACGTTTTGCTCAACAGGTATTCGAATTTATAACCACAGCCGGGGCCTTCTTTCACTATTATAGGTCAAACGGACGCTTTTACCGAATTGTAGACCAAACCAAGTAGCAGAGCCACGGGCTATCTAGAATATAGGTCGTAGATATATTTCTGGTAAGCTTGTGCAGTAGAGGAAACTCACATACCTTAACGGATTCCTTCTGGGCTTTTTCCATAAGGAAGTCGGATTTGAAACGTATGAAAAAGAAAGTAAATCGATCAAAGATGAACGCCACTGACCTTAATTGGGGAACCACTGAGAGTCTTCCGTCAAGCGGAAAGCGTAGTACTCCGTTTTACACTCGAGTAGTAAGTGAATGAATTTGGAACGATTTTAAGTCGTTTCCTGGTAGTAGGAATGGGGGAGTTTGGTATCATCTATTTTCGCATTTTAGATTATTTAACCGGATTTGCATTTAAGATTTGAAAGAAGTGGAATAACATTCATTTTTGCTCATGAGTATATTGAACAACAATTTTCTCAAGTTGATCAAATTATATTGATTAGCAGGTAGAGCAGGTATTAAGAAATGTCCTAAAATTACGGCTGTTATATATTATTTATTCTATACAAAATCTTAATTACTGTCAACCCTTTCAGAACTCGGTATTCTTCTAATACGGTCTAAAAATTGTGATATATCTCCTACAATAAACCATTCTGACAACACATTTTCCTTTTAACACGATGAAAAACACTTTCTGCTAGATTACTTTGGTAACCGGGCAGTACGATTCCATTTATCTACAGCAGAGGTTTCCAATACGAGTACCCCTGGGGGTAGGCGAAGGACCATTTGGGGTACCCGAAATCAAATTTGTTATTGGTGAAAACAAGAAAACATATGGGATTAAAAATTTAAGAGAATTTTGTTTCTCCAAGTGAATACTTGTTATTTAACAACTATACCACTTGAATAGTTGATTATGAAAATTATTAATAATTATAAAATAAGCTTTTCTAAAAGCATTATCATTATGATCTACACATATCAGGAAACTACAATTTATTCGTATATTAAAATTATTATTCAAATAAATTATTGCTTCTCACTTTATAAATACGTTGATTTTATTATTCCACCTAATTATCTCATTTCTGTTATTCTACATTGTGATTGATTCAAATTGAGGACATTTCGTCGCTTATCCAAGCTACTTACAACCTACGCAACGAATTGTCAGGATAGACCCTCAACATAAACTCTAAATTGTGAAAAAAAAATTACAATATGATCTAAACTAAAAGTCATGAGTTTAATCCCCAATCGCACATTATACAATTTTGATATAGGTCGTTACTTTACTAAACACACATAAAAAACAAAATTACGTTCTTCAAGAACACGCTTAGAAGGATTAGACAATCTGAAAAAATGTGGAAATCACTTAAAAGAAAAAGGAAACTTATTTCAAAAAAATATTATTAAAAAATGCCTTAGGTTATTTTTGATATTATATACCAAAGTACGTAAAATTCTTAAAGATGCTGACTTACATTTCAAATGATATACTCGAAACTTTTATCCTGTAAATTTCACAGAGTGTCAGAAAAAAATAAAGGATTAGCTGATTTTTTTCACAAAAACTTGTAAACATGTTTACTTACTTTATTCGCTTGGGTGATTATAGGAAAAACAAACCTTTTATCTCATTACTATTTTTCTTACAACAGAAATTAAAGTAAGTGTTAAAAACTCTAATAAGTCAAATATATGTAGTTCATACAAACAAAGTATATAAAATAGGTGTGACAAAATCTAATTTTATGTATAGAAGAAAAGAAGGATACAGGAAGAAGAAATCTAAATAGAAAAACTCTCTTCATGGTCCAAAAAGCAAAAATATATTATTTTTAAACTATGAACTGAAACAAAATGTTGTTTGTTTACATCAGCCTTTTTAACTGATTATCTCGTCAACTTATTATATCTTAAACACGATTCCGCAACTGTCCAGTTAACAAGAAAAATAGTAGAATAGAATAAGCAAAAGAAAATGATAAAGCATCGTATGTAATAAACTTCACATATCGTATCACTTTTAAGAATTTTGGAGAAGCATTTTTTACAATGTTTGAGTATAACGAAACTTCGTCATCCTTTTCTTCATCATTTCCATCATTTATTAAATGTGCTTTTAACGTTAAAAATGTGATAGACCCTTACATAATTATTGAATAAATGATGAAATTTGAAATGATCAGAGATCAAATCCTATTTAATTAGAAAACACTAAGCTATTAACTTAATTCTAGAACTTGACACAAATAATATATAAATCTTTTATTTAAATTATCAGCTATAAAATATATAAAAATATTGGGGGAAATGTTGCCGAAATTAACAAGTTAAAAGATATTTTTGTTTAATATAAACTTTAGAAATGTTTGCAGAAATAATACCTACGAAAAGTATAGATTATTTTGAAATAAATAAATAAAATAACATTCCGCTAAAAATAAGTATAAGAATCTTTATTAGCCACAAAATTACATTTCGTTTTAAATTTTCGTTTGAATATGTAACATTATAAGTTAAATTATTACTGTAGCGGTTACAATCAGCTGCCTTCTCCTTTCTATGGTAGGTGGCGCTACTGGAGCCATCTTTTTCTCATGATGCCTCTCTGTCATTCTTGTCTGTGTGCTTGTCTCGTGATGTTGTTCTCTCTCTTGTCTTGTGTCTTGTAACTTTAATGTTCTGTGCTGTGGAACGTAGCGTAATAAAAAATGGTTCCTAAAATTGAATGGATTCTTCAGCAGCACTACACACAAACTTGAGTCTCGTCCCTCTATATTACCAATTTCTTAATGTTTGCAAAGCACGATTACAGAATTATTTTGATGATTATTTTGTGACGGTTGATTTTGAGAATATTCCGTGACTCAAGAAATATCTCATGGACATCGTTAATAAAAATCAGTAAGCCAAATCTTTCCATTTACTGAAAACATAAACTTGATTAGAAATTGAGATTTGAAAACAATGCTGCTAACGTAGATTAATAGTTTATACTTGCAATTTATGAGGAACTTTCCTCGTCTGAAATTACTTCTTGTATATTCATGTGATTAGTAAGCATAATGAAACAGCTCATATCTCGATAGTTTCAAAAGAGTCTTATTCAAAATATTTCAAGAATTTTAATTCAAACTAAAAAAACCCATTTGAATAATAACATTTAATCATTTGCTTATTCTTTTAAAAACTGGCCAAAATGGCAAATTTCTCCTGTTCTTCGAACAATCACAAATCATAAATGCCTTTCTATAAGGATAAAAACTCACCAATATTTCATTCATTGATGAAAAATTAAGTAGGATAGAATTAAAAAATAAATAAAACCACTTCTTATGACGTACTTATCTTACATGCAAAGTTCTTATTTATTTTACTAACGAGGGAAAAATTATTCAACTAAATTTAAACGAAATGTCTAGTGGTAACGCTGGAAAATTATTATGCCGTACGATTGGTAACACAATACCATAATGTTCTACGGTAGGTTTAAATAAATAGTATTTATTTATTTTTATTTTAATCGAATGAAGATCCATTTACGACTCACTTCAGCACCATCATATATACATATGGTAAATTGAAAAAAAAATAGCGAAACCTTTTATAGTGTTAACGATTGTCCACTGCATATTTTATCGAATGCTCAGGATTAATTAACTAATCAGTTTTAGAAGCCGTCTGATATGGATTATTAAATAAAAAAGTCCATACGAAAATATATTCTGTTGTTCCATCTACGCTATTCGGTAGAAGGGACAAAAATTATTGTTTAAACAAAACAATACTACAGAATTATGCATTAGTAAAAGTGTTAAGAAAGTGTTATCAGTTGATAGAGCCTGTGGCGTTGGCGCCAGTCATGAATGTATCTGAGATAACAATGAACTTGTTTTACAGGAAAAAATATTACTTTTACTCGGTGGGCGTTCATTTTGGATTGTAACTAGTAATGAATTTCGCATTGATCGTTAGCATTCTTAATCATATAATCAAAAATTTAACATAATGTCAATCGGTAGGATAAGAGCATGCTTTACTTAGCCAAGCATTATTCAGCCCGTACTATAAAAGTACG
>BGPR01002642.1:0-167724 GCA_013235015.1 Araneus ventricosus
TGTGCAAAATTAGTATGCAGTAGTAGCACACCATACCTAATAGTAAGGGGTGTCTGATTCAGATCTCTCAAAACCCGCTTCACTTAGCACTGCAGATCTTGGTCTCACTAACTGCAAACATGCGCCTCTTTGAGGCCTTCACTAGCATCTGAAAGCCTGGGCAAGAAAGATCAGCGATTTGAGCGTTAAATAGAAAATATTTTGATTTTAAATTTATCTCACTTTTGTGTCTTAAAATATTTAAATTTTATGATCACTTGAGGTATTTTTTATAAAAAGGTCCTTAAGTCCTGGGAGTCCTGAATTTTTTTCAGTACAAGAGGGAACCCTGTATCCCTAACTTCAAATGTTTCTCATTTTACAAATCTTGCAATACTTTTGGCCAGTAGTGTATAAAGAGGAAGAATGTGCTAAAAAATTGAAGGTTTTCCTGCAATTTCAATCCTATTGTGGAAAGAATTTTGTTATATTTTGTTTGTCCCTAGCAATTATTCAGAATTTCTGACTCCATTCTGATGCATTTCCAGGTTTCTGAATAAAATTAATTCTCAAAATGCTAAACTTTGAAAGATTGCATGTTTTAATTATAAAAATTTATTGGTCGCAATTTATTTTTAGTTGGTTAATAGTTTTCTAATACATTTTTTGATGTTATAGGATTCATCAAACCACAAACTCTCAGCTTTACCTAGTGTGACAACAGAAAGTTTAAGCTCATCCTCTTCATGTAATGACAACTCGGATGTTATTCTCTCTCAATCTTCATCAAACGCACTTGAAGTTGATAAAAATAATACCAGAATCAAATTAGATAAGCAGCTATGCTTATTTTGCTGTACAAAGCCTGCAAATTGCAGCATTATTCACGGCAAAATTGGATGCACAATTTGCTGCTTTACATGTGGTCAAAAGTTGTATGCTGAAAATAAGCGTTGCCCTGTTTGCCGTCGTACTATTGAACGTATAGTTTATTTATACCATTTATAACAAAATGCATTGATGGCCCCTTCGATCTGCACATTCAGCAGAATTTTATATATTCTTGTGGAATGTAACACTTTAACAAGCTCCTTAAACTAGTGATAAATCATTGTTCTTGCTCTGTCTCTTATAAAAATTAAAATGGAAAAATAAGATTTCTTCTACCGTAAAACGGAAGTATATAGTAAGCTTTTTTTTCCCATGAAGTTTAAGAGTTTTTATGTGCTTCGATTATATAACTCGGTTGTCTGAGCCAAAATTTTCTGTAAATCTATGATCAAGTTAATGAGCATTACCTCTCATATTCTAGAGAAAATTATGTTTGCCTTGAATGAGCATTTTTTTTAAATTCTTTTTCTCCCAAAGTTGTGTGATAATTGTTGTAATATGTAACATTTTCTAAGTCAGTGAGAAGAAATTACTTTTGTTTTTAAGAAAGTTATATTTTTGTTTTTCAAATCAGTAAACATCTAATGTAAATATTTTTATGGCATTTTAGTGATCCCGTGAATAATTTATTTAAATGGAAACTATTTCTTAACCATTCATTTGTATATACCATTTGTGTGAACGTGGATAAAGAATTGTACCTACTTTTTAGGTATGGTGATTTGATCATTTGCTTTCCTGAAGGATATTAAGTGCTTGAAAGAATAATAGAAATTCACTTGGATTGTTTATAAAATTAAAAAAACAATCTGTTATGCAAAGTTGTTTATTGTTATACCTTCAAGAGTCAAATTTATCTTTTTAAATGAATAAATAAGGATAATATATGCACATATATTTTCTACAAAATACCAGGGTGTCTGCCGATCATGAATATTACAAACATTGTACATTTACTTCAGAAGAAACTTTTTATTTTTCCTCCAACTTGGAAGATGTCTAGAATTGTTCCCATTTTTCTAGAATAAGATTTTTCTTTTAAAAACTGTTCATCTTTCAGCTCAAATAGCTTGAACTATGTTGCATTCTGTTGCATATTTTTAGTGTAAGCATTCAAAATATAGTCTGTATTAAATTTTGTTTAAAACGGTTTTCAGAGGTTCATAAACCATTTATTTTATCCTTAGTGTTTTTTTAAAACTTATTTTTAATTTGTGATTGTTTCTTAACATGCATTTTTAAATTAAGATGAAAAATTTGTGTACTTGGAAAAAAAACAAAACACTTAAATGAAAATGTCATTTGTTTAAATCCCTCTATAAAATTTTTTTTTTCCATTATCTTTTTTTATGTCTCACGTTATATGTTTGTCTTGTATTATAACAGTAAAAATCTGTTTAATAATAAATGGCTTGTATATTACAAATAAGTGAATATCATTAGTAATGTTATTACTGATGTTTTTGTATCTTAAATGAATTAGAAAGCTAATTTCATCTAATTTTGCTTTGTTTAAATTAGCGACATATTAAGGGATTTTAAAATCTTGAATTGGTTGTTTGGAAGTGTATGCCTTTCGATACAAGGAAACTTGGGTGCATTTTCCTTTGTATATGTGTTTTTCTGTCAGTTTGTAAACATGAAATGTTGCCAATTTTAATTCAAAATTTATATTTTCATTGCAAAATTAAACTTGGTAGACACCCTGAATAGTCGCTGTAATTTTCTAAGCTTATTTTTTATATCCGTTTAGTTTTCTTTTAATCTTTTTGGTGAATACGAAAGCAGAAAAAAAAGGCAATGCTTGTTTTTTTTATATATATATATGTACATAAATGAATTAACCCTTTGAGGAAGATTGCCGCGGCGTGCTGGTGTTTCATAGTGTTACGCATACGGACGTCCTCAAATGGTTAATTGGGTCTGTATTTATAAGCCTAGTGATGTATATAGTAGCCATTTGGATATTTGAATCGGTCAGTAAAAAATTTTGGCAATTAACTTTTTGGGTTTTTTTTTTTTTAATGCAATATCTATTTCTGGTTGCGATTGCGATGTTTATAAGAACCAGGAATGAGAAATTGTATTGTACTGAAGGAAGAATAGTATAATGCTTTCAGAAACTTGATGTGAAATTAAATTAATAACCAAAATATAAATTTGTAAAATAAATTATATGTTTCTCCTTTATGGCAAGAGTGGTCACCTACTATTTTGCCTAAACAAAGAACATGTATCATTAAAGCAAGGGTGATATGAAATTAATGTTTTTAAGTTGGAATTTTTCTCGTATTTTAAATTTCACTATGAGTTGGAATTGTTTTCTCTTTTTATTAGTCCAATTAGTTTGATGTACAAAATATTTTAATGAAATAAGTGTACAATTTACTTCAAAGGATTTTTTTTTTAATGATTAGGAAGATATTGATTGAAATTCTTATTTGTGTGAAGCATGTAGATTATTTCATATCAATGGGAGATCAGTAACATGCACTGCTGGCCAAAAGTATTGAAAGATTTTTAAAATTCAAAACATTTGTGGAGTTAATTTGAGTACAATAGTTCACAATCAGTTGTGGAGAATCATGGAAACTCTCATTTTACAGTGAAGATTTTGTCACTGGGACATTTAGGGGACCATCCACAAATTGATGAAGATGAAAATTAATTCAGCTCAAACCCATTTCACAGAAAGCTATAATGTTTAAACTTTCAGCAACCGTTTTGCTTCTTATGCCTATTGCTAACATGCATTTTCATAAAAAAATCATGAATATTCAGGAAGATATAAAGGTTTTAAAACGTCCCAAATTTTTCGCATTTTTTTTTGCTTATAACATGCAGAGTTTTCTTCTAGATTTTGCTAAAATTGCAAAATACTCATAGAGAAGCATTGTATTAAAATTTTAAGTAAATATGTTGGATAGTGAAGGAAATATGAGTATTTTTAGTAAATGCTTTACTGCGCATGTGCCAAATAGATAATTTTTTTTCCATAACTTCAAGGCCAGATGTGTAGGACAACTTATATACAAATGCCAGTTGAATACCATTAAGATTCAGAAAAATGTCAGCATTGCAGATATCTGAATTTTAGATTCTCTCTTAAGAGAAACTAAATGATGAGTGTTTTTTCCCATATTGATGTTCTTGATTCTATAACTATTCTAAGATTCTTGAAAATTGAATCTTCGAATAGTTATATTGAATTGTATAAAGGTGCATATACACTTGTGAGCAGCAGACAAACAGAACAATTCGCAAACAACTGTTCGTAGGTGTAGACAAGTGTTTTTTCTCTCTGCGAACAGTCAGGGTACAGCTGGCAGGGAGCCACATCCTGTCGGTTTATCGTGAAATTCAAAGGGATTTGCTGTTCAAATTTGGACAGAGCTATTCGTTGTAAGCGCATTGCTTTTATTGTCATTCATGCTCTACTTCTGCTAAGTTAACATGCTTCCAAAGCCTTCTCCACCCTCCCCATTAAGAAACCTTTGTCTATCACTGAGTTGATGACTAATGGGTTCAAAGTGTACTCTGTTCGCCACCATCCCATGGATGGAGGTGTATTCACCATGAAAATAATTTATTCCAACACCCTGTGAGACAAAACTAAATCTTGTCAATGAGACCCAAAACCAAAATGTATACAAAAGCGCCCCAAGTCAAAACTTCTTAATGCGCCCCCCCCCCCTTGCAGCACTTTCAAAGACTCTCATTGACATATTCCAAGTCCGTTCCCCTCTTTTCTATGGATCAAAGTCTGTTTGTCTTGGAAAAAATTTTCTCAAACATGCTGCACATTGTTTCCAAACTGTTTTCATCATGTTCTGCTCACAAGTGTATACAACCTTAAAGGTTAGTAATGGGTTAAATACCTATGCATATTGATAAATTAAGTACATATTTTAAGTTGCACTAAATTAGGCGTTATAAATCACAATAAATATCATTGCATTAATAACATAATTTGCAGAAATGTTAGAATAATAATACAAGTATTACAGTACTAGTCAAAAGTTTTGCCAGTTGTTTCCACATAGCTTAGGTTTAAATTTTTGTGACATACCTGCAAAGTGAAACACTGCTCTTAAAATAAGTGAAAGACCAGTTTTGAGTAAGTTATTGGACAAAATTTATATATACAGACGCAAGAAGAGCCCAAAACTAAAAGTTAGAGATTTGTGAAAATCGTCATACATTAATTAAAGGATACAAAAAAAATTTGCATAATAAGTTCTTTTCAACAGCAGAACTAATTAATCAGTAGAATTCAACCAGAATTCCATTATATTTCATTGGTCCACCTGGCTTTGATCACGGTGGTCACTCTGCTTGGCATGGAATCAATGAGATTTTTGCAAACTTTTTTAGGAATTTCATGGTTCCATATTTTAATTTTAGTTTCCTGAAGATATTATTTTGATTTTGGCATATTTTTCTGCTCATTAAACTCCATAGATTCTCAATTGGATTTAAATCCGGTGAATTCAAGTTTCAAGCATATCAATTTGTGAAAAATCCCTCATCATTTAGCTTCTTATAGAGAGAATCTAAAATTCAACAATCTGTAATGCTGATATTTTTCTGAATCTTAATGGTCTACAACTGGAATTTTTATATAAGTTACCTCATACATTTGATTTTGAAGTTATGAAGAAAACATTACTCTATGTTTTGCACATGTGCAGTAAAGCATTGTTTACCAAAAATACTCATATTTCCTTTACTTTTCAACGTATTTACTTAAAATTTTAATACAATACTTCTCTAAAATATTGTCAAGTATTCTATAAGTTTCACAAGATTTAAAAGAAAACTGTATGTTATAAGCAAACCACATGTGAAAAATATGGGATGTTTTAAAGAAACCTTTATATCTTCCAGAATATTCATGATATTTTTATGAAAATGCATGTTAGCAATGCATAAAAAGCAAAACGATTGCTGAAAGTTTCAAAACATTATCAGCTTTTTGTGAAACAGAGTGAGCCCAAATAATTTTCGTCTTCATCAATTTGTGGACGATCCCCTAAATGTCGTAGTGACAAAATCTTCACTTTAAAATGTGAGTTCCCACAATTCTCCACAACTGAGTGTGAGCTATTGTACTCAAATTAACTCAATGTTTCGAATTTTCAAAATCTTGCAATACTTTTGGCCAGTAAAGGGTAGTTATAACTTAATAAAATAACCTTGTACTGGATGTAATACATGTTTAAATTTTTTATCTGAATATTTTCATTATTTTGCTTTTTTGTTTATGAATTTACACTAAATATATTATTAAAATTGTGTCGTTTTCTACAATATGTGTTCAATATTATCAGAAGTCATTTTGTATTTTTTTATATTATAGAGCAATTTCGAGATATGTCTTATTCAACCTGAGCCGAGATGTGCACCTAGCTTATAAATTTTCTGAAATTTAATCTAAATCTTTAAATCAGATACTCTTACCATTCATTAACCAAGCTGGATACTTGTGCAACATAAGTTAAAAGCTAAATGTTGAGTTTGAAATATATTTTACACCTGAACTCTATGTTGTTAACCAGCAGCTTTCAAAATTAAGTTGGATTCGAATTTCTTCCTAAGTGTGTCGGTATGTATTGTGTTCTTTTTAATGGTGTTAATATTTGAATACTATTGAAAAGTGATTTTTGAATGCTCCATAAATTAATAAAATTGCAAGTTGATTGCTGTGATGGTGTAACTCAAAGTTAATTTATGCAGAATGTAAATCAGATTTTATAGTATTTCAAATTTAACCCTTTTTTAGTTGATTATTTTTTGGAGTATGTGCTAAAAATAATGAGCAAATTGTGTTTTTGTGTTGTTTGCGAGTCTGTATGTTTTTCACCAAACTTAAGAAGAATAATCCTTTACTCTCTAACATCTTCAATTAACAATTCAAAAAATTATAAACTATTCAGCAAAAAATACATTGTTGTTTTTAAATGTTAAAAATTTTCATTTGTTTTGTGAAATACATATGTTTGATAACTTTACATTTCAATTTGTACCATTCTGTGCTTCCATGTCTGATTTTCATAGTGAAACATAATCGATAAATGCAATCATATTATTTCTAATTGTAGTGTATCTTGTTTAAATTTTTCTGATATGTAATACTAAGAATAATATTTTATCATTTTTTGTACCTAGATCTTGTCTGTAATGCATATAAATATTTCCTCAAAATGAACACTTAATTGTAGATGAATTCTGCACAAGTAAATGGAGTCTGATTGCTTTAAGGATTCCTGCATTACTTCAAGCTGTATATTCTTGAAATGTTTCCTGTTTGGATTTCTCATTCTCCTTTACCATTCTATTTGCATATTTAAAAGTTTTAAGTACTAGTTCCTTTTAAATTCTACTTTTCTTCAATATATCTTTAAAAATAACTATGAAATATGATTGAACAAATGTCTTTTTTATGGCATGTTATAAAGATGCCTCCAAACTGATAATTTCAGTTCATCTGCTGAATTAACTTTGTCGCTTTTATGGACTAATTATTAAATGCATTCTAAGTGGTTATAATAATCGTGCTGTTGGCATTTTGCAATTTTCGAGAGTTTAGAGGGGGGGGTGCCAGCTCAGGTGTCATCCTCGTCATCTGACCGATGTTCAAAATTACAAGGTCCATCCCAAAATGGCCCTTGTGTTGCTTCCAAACGGGACGCTTATATAACTAAACTAAGCCAATTCTTAGAGTAAGTTAAAAGCTGTACTAGTAGATCGTATCTTTGAAGCAGATTGTACGAAAGAATTATTTGGTTTTCAGGTGGTGTGAATGTCAAAGAAAAATTAGAATAGTCAATAGAGAGTTCCATTTCAAATGGAAAATATACTACTGAAACTTCATACAACTGAATGGATCTAATTGTTTCTACTAATTTTTATGCATGATATTCAAGTCTTGCCTATTTCCTTCTACTATTTCATAATCTTCAGTTATTTCAGTTTCTATAAAGATTCATTTCCCAACATTATTTGAAATAGAATGATTATAAATTACATCAAATTGAAGGTAGTAAATAGTTATAATAGTTTATATATGCAATATATAAACCATGAAATAGAAGATATTTTTGCTTAAAAGCATTAAAAAATAGTATTTTGTGATAATTGGGAAGGCAGTTAAATGCATTTTGAGGCATTATACAGTAGTTTGTAATCATTTCAAATATACTTTCTTCAAATCTATTTGTTATTGTGATCAGAAACCAAAATGCATGTTTCCAATTACCCTGTGGTCTCTGAGGTAATTGGGAACACTTCGGTGTAAAATAAGAATGCTCCTACAAGTGAGATTGATTAATTAATAAATAATTTTTGAAAGGAGGCATTGTTCAATGAACCCTGTAGAATATGTTTATGCACTCATAAAAAATATAAACCTCTTCTCCATCACATACCATCCTTTTAAAGAAGAGAAAAAAATTGCAGAGTCTGCAAAATTCGTCCCAGTTACCCTAACTGACCCTATATCTAGAGAGTTATGATTACGGGCATGGGACTGTTTCAACGTAGTCATGGGAAAGTAGTTGGAGATCTCCAATGTGATGCCAGCCTGTAAAAATGGCTGGGGCGGAGTGGATAGTAGATTGTGCATAGGCACCACCACGAATCCTGCCAATGTGCAGGCTCACAGTAGCAGGGACCCTATCTCTCTTTTTTGGTAATTTTTTTAATTCCGTTATTAAAATATTTGGTCTTTCAATTTTATATCAGTTCTTGCAAAATATTGTTTCAGCATTTTTTTACATTTTGTCCTTAAGAGTTATGAGAGCTTAATTCAATTTTTTAAAATTTAAAAATGAATCTAGTTTTAACATTTTTTTGTGGAAATTTCTTTTATTGTATTGTACATCTTCTGATTTAATTTTTCCTAAATGTATTTTAGAATAGAAGTCCTAATCTGAAAGAAAAAAATGCAACTATTTTTATAAAGTTATATTAAAGAATGCAAGATGAAATAACTGATAATAAAGTTAATTATCTTACAAATTATGTGTTTTTATTTATGTATTGTAACTTTTAATGTGCCACTAACATAAAGGTGCATATACACTTGGGGGCAGAACAGTTCGAGGAATTTTTTTTTACAGTGAACACACCTCGATCGATAGGAAAGTGAGGAGTACACATCATTACCTTTGTCAGTCAGAGAATTATATATATGTGTATACAGGGTGTCCCAAAAAAGTGGAACAAGCGTTTATTTCCTTAAATATTGCTCCTAGACATATACCGTCACTCTAAAAAGTATTGGGACACAATACAAGTTCACAGGATTTTATTGTAATATATAACTTAAATATACAAATGAAACAAAAAAAGAAGTATATTACATTTTGATAAATGCAAATCATAGTAACTCAAACAAAATTCATATATTAATGCAATTATGATTACAATTTAAAGTAAAAGAAATCAAGTCAGAAAATCTGCTCAAAAAAGTATTGGGACACTGTCTAATCTATACTTATAAAAGGCAATGTTTGTGTGCGTGTGTGTGTGTTTGTCTGCGATGTCCAGACGAATCTATCGCACTTACAGCCATGAAATTTGGCACACAGGTAGTCGTAATGGTGACTGAATGCACCTCGAAGCCGAAATTTCAAATTTTAATCTAGAAATTTTTTTATTTAATGTTTTGTGTTGTTTTGGTTGATTTTTCGCACTAATTTCTCAATAGAATAGTTACGAATAAGTTTACGATAAAAATATATACACCATCGGAAAGGGCATGCGATTTCCGTTCTAATGAAGTTAGTTTTGAATTTCTAACGCAATTTACTGAATTTTGAGAAATTTTTAAAAAATACCCAGTTTTGGCATGAAGATGTTACTTTTGATTTTAAATTTGTTGCATCCGACTTCCTAATAATACTATTATTTTCAATTTTTTTCAGCTTATAACTAGAACAGTTGTGTCGGATTTAAAACAACAACGGTTAAAATATCTTTTCAAGTTTTTTTTAAATTAATTTTTTTCTGGGTGGTTGAGAGTTATTTTTATGGAGAGAGTACCTCGCGCGGCACGGCACTTCGGAACTCAGATGGCTATGTGATTGGCTGAAGGGGAGGTGACGACATAACCTTGATTGAATGACTGATTATTATTTTCGGCAGTATCTTAATGTATTTATTCGTCTCGCATACTTAGCTTGCAGTATAATAATTTTCACGCTACAATATTTTATTATTGTTTATCGTGAAAAAAAATAATAAGCGGGAAAATCAATAATGTGTATCTTTTGTTTTGATTTTGTTTTCAAAACTTTTTCATATCATTGTGGACGTTTTTTGTTTGTTTTTTTTCATTTTGTTGAAGTCCTGATTCCACGGGCAACGCCGTGCGCGTACTGCTAGTAAATTAATAAAAAATATGAACTCGATAGTTAATTTCTTGTTGGGCCACCCTTGCACTTTATGACCTCTCGCAGTTGATTTGACATGGATTTGATCAATTTTGCACAAAGTCATCTGTTGATTTTGGCTCACTCTTCAATCAGATGTTTTCTTAACTCCTGCTTGTTAGAAATATTGTGTTCATTGATTTTTTGCTGCAAATAATCCCACACATGTTCAATGGGATTAAGGTCTGGACTCTTGGTTAGGGATCTTAATCACACAGGGCATTGGTAGAGGACCCATAACTTTCAAATATCAGCAGTATGTTTTAGGTCGTTATCCTGGTATAATTTAAAATGTCTTGAGATTCCGAAGTTGCTCATGTTTTTCTTTAAGTTTCGCTTGAGAATGTCAAGGTAGACATATTTACTCATTGTATCATCTATAAACTCTTAAGTTCCCCACACCAGAGCTTGCCATGCACCCCAGACTAATTGGTTGCCACTTCCATATTTTACAGTTGGCCGCGAATTTTTGATATGCAATGCTGTATTTGGTGTGCACCAAACTTTTTGCTTGCCATCCAATCCGAAAATGTTATATTTGCTTTCATTCACAAAAATTACATTTTCCCAAAATTCTGTCGGCTGCTTTACCTTAATTTTAGCAAATGCCATTCTAGCTTTTCGATTTGCTTTGCTGATGTAGGGCTTTCTCCGAGGTACTCTGCCATGATACTTATGTTTTCTTAAAACATTTCTGATAGTTTCAGGATTTACAGATTTCCGGAACCTACTTTTACATTTCAGAGTCTATTTTACAGCGCTAGTTCTTGGATTAAATTTAACTTGTCTCACAATCCATCTCTTCATGTTCTCTAAATGTCCTTGGACGCCCTGATCTTTGCTTGCTTTCTTGAACCTGCGAATAATATTAAGAACAGTAGACTTACTGAGCTTCAAGATTTGTCCTATACAACGAACTGATTTTCCATCTTTCCAATGCCTTATTACCAGATTTCGCACATCAACCGAAATATCTTTGTTTCTCGCCATTGTTCCATACGAAACCTTTTCTGCTGATACTTTATGTTTGAAATTATAGTCTAAAAAAAATTGTAGTAAATTAAATTTTATTGATGCGCTATATATTTCTTAAATTTCTCATTTCAAAATTGTCCCAATACTTTTTTTACGACTGTTTGCGTTTAAATTGTATTTAAAAGGCTAGATCAAATTGTAATTATAAAATAGTAAGAAAATTTTCCTCATGTACTGTATACCGATTATTAAAGCATTTCGTGATTACTTTTGTTTTAATCTGATTAATATTTTCATAAACAGCTTTACATGTTATGCATGCCAAGTGTCCCAATACTTTTTTGAGTGACTGTACTTCCAATTGCAAAGTTTTATCAAATAAGGTGAGAATTAGTATGAAAACACTTTGGCATCAATGGAGATTGATTGATGATTTAAAAATTTTTATATGCCCCCCATAGTGTAAAAGTGTCAATTAGTAAAATGTTTCTCTTGCATTCATCTCTTCACATACAAAGTGTCACCTTCTATATATATATCTTATATTCACGCGATATAAGAAGGCAAATTTATTGACTTGGATCACTTTTCTATACCTCCGACTGCTGCATAATCAAGTAATTCGAAGTCCAATTAAGAGCAAATGCACATATTTCACTAATCTATTAAAAGGGCAGAATCAAGAAATTATAATGCATTTATGAACACTTATTAAATTTTAAAAATGATCAAATGTTAATTGAAGTACAGTAAAACTTCCCTAGAGCGACCACCCTCCGTTCCGCGAAAAAACGGTCGTTAAGAGAGATGGCCGCTCAAAGAAGTGTCAACATTAGATTTCCAAAAGAATTTATCCAAAAATAGTATAGTAAATGTACAAATTTTATAAAATAAAAAACACGAAAAACAATTGTTTGTGTTATTTATTGAATACTGCATAATATAAGCACTACTACATACGTATCTTTTAAAATTTAAACTTTCTTAAAATATGAAGAAATTTCGGATTGTTTCATTTTTTTGCGACAGTACTTCTGTCTCTATTTGATATTTTATATCTCAAAAAAGAGCGTTAATATAGACATCCTTCGTGCTTTCCGAATTTGCCATGATAAAATCTATTTGTTTTAAAGTCTGCTGGACTGCCATCGTAGGTTCGACCTGTTGAATGACGTCATCAGATGGACTTTCCTCTTCAGACTCTGAATTAGCTTCTGAATAAAAATACACATTTTAAGTTCCCCATTCCAAAGTTTTAAAACTTTAATGACAAATTTTTAAAGACAGCGAATACTACTTACCTTGAGCAACGACATTTTCTATCGGGCGTTCTTCCCGATTGTCGCTGAGGTCATCAAAACATTCCAAGTTGTCCTCACACTCCAAGGCCTTCTGATCGTATTCGATCCCTGCAATCTTCGACAGTTCCACTATTTCATCGACAGTTTTTGTCTCATTGAACGAAAAAATCTGCTTTTCTATCACGGAATTCATCATACCACAACTTGCAAAGCATTTAACCACCAAACCCGAATCCAAATCTCCAAGCAGATTTAGACCATTCCACGGCGTCGGCTACGGTGATCTTTTTAGCCAATTCTGACGCATTCGCACTGTCGTGCAATGATCGACTGCAAGACGTGGGGGAGACCGGGGCTAGTTGGCTACAGGGGTAAGTAGGCGCAGTCCTAATAATTTGCCTGTTTGTGGATAGATAGCGCAACCAGTCGTAGAGTACCTTCCTTTCTCCAATCGCCATTGTAGTTTGGGAGCGTTACCCACGTACAGTGGACATTTACAACGATTTTTCCTTTTTTTGCATTGGTAAGTAATTTTTTGCTGTTTCATTCTTTTTTTTAATTTCTAATACTCATAATAATAATTGCGATTTAACCTGTGTAGTTTTTCATAGTGTATGATTAACTCTACCTACTTCATATGTGATTTATCAGGATTGTTTACGTTTTGAAGGTTACGTCTCCCATTTTGTAAAGAAATGTATCATGGGACTAGTAGGCGCATTGAACACGGGGCAAGTTGGCTCAGTGCGCCAACTAAACCCTTTACATTATTTCATAATATTTTCTGATATTTTATCACGTCCATTTTCTTAAATTTGCCCATCATTTTGTGAAATATGCAAGAAGTTCAGAGGACAGACCAGTATTGTTATTATTAGATAATCATGACTCCCATCTGTTAATTGAAGCATTAAATTTTTTTAAAGAAAATGGTGTCACAGTGTGTTCATTTCCACCTCACTGCAGCCATAAGCTTCAGCCACTGGATTGTACCGTTTTTGGTCCATTCAAAAAATGCATCAACACCCCTTGCGACGCATGGATTACAAATGATTCTAGTAAAACTATGAATATTTACAATGTATCAGGTATTGTAAAAACTGCACTGCCACAGGCATGCACACCGATATACATCAAAACTGGGTTTCGAAAAACAGGAATATACCCATTGAATGTTAATATCTTTACTGAACAAGATTTTACACCCTCATACGCAACCGATAGACCGAATCCAGACCCGGAATCTACTGTTCAAAATGAAGTAGGTCCTATTATTCCGGAAAATGACAGGCCAGAGGCTGGATGTTCAAAAGATTCTGTGTCAACTTTTTCCGTTTTATCTCCAGCAGACACTGGAGCTCCTATGATTTCAGCTGAGGATGTTGGACCATTAACTCCTGAGGATGTTAGACCATTAAAAAAGCCTGAATCAAGAAAGAAAATAGGGGAAAATAGACGTTGGAAAAAGGGAACCACAACAATATTGACAGATTCACCAAATCTAAAGGCATTGAAGGAGAAAAAGGAATCTTTAGAGACGAAAAAGCTGAAGTACAAAAAAGAAGAAATGAAAGGCAACAGAAAAAGTTGGCCAAAGATAGGGAGATCATCATGAAAACATTGTTTCCACATACAAAAAAAGGATAATTGAGAAAAGCACAAATCTTGACAATAGCTCAGATGACGAGGAATGCTATTGTCTGGTGTATGTTGGTAGCTTTAAAAACAGCAAACACAGAGAAAAGAGGGTGCAATTCTCGCAATGCAAGCTTTGGGCTCATGAGACCTGCACAAACAGAGACACTCGATTTTATATTTGTGATAACTGTAACCCTGATGATGATATCTAGTAGGATAAAAGTTGCTCAAAGTTAATGTTTTGTTCATTCTTTTCATATCTGTATAATTTAGAATTTATATTGTAAGGGGATAATTCCTTTCTTTAAACTTACTGGTAACAATAAAATTGATTTCTCTTAACTGCATGTCTTATTTGAGTTTCATTTAACTTTTTATAAAGCGTGTGCCAACTTACCCCATAGGTATATGGCAACTTGCCCCACGACGGGGTAGGTTGGCACACATCTTTTCTCTTACTTCAGGCTTAAGTTAATCATAAACTACAAACTCGGAACTCCTGGGTATTTATAGCCAAATATCTGCGCTTTTAAGGTGCAGTTAAATTTTGTTAAAAAGTTTGAACAAAAAATTAATAAAAATCAATAACTAAAAACTGCGCCTAGCCCCGGTCTCCCCTATCGTCGGTATTCTAGCTTAAAACATTTGATTATGCCATGGTCCAAAGGCTGAAGCTTGGAGGTCATGTTAGGGGCTAAAAATACCAGTTTCACATTTTTTAAAATAGTTTGGTGTTTATGGCAGGTTGTGTTGTCTAAGGCTACTTGCACACACACCGATTCGTGTCGACAAGTTTGAAACCGGTCTGCAACATTCCATTAGTAGTGTATAGAGAACAGTTAGAGCTTGCACACGTACCGGCGCCTACAAAAAACCGATCGGCTGTCGAGAATAGCCACTGTGCTTCGCCGACATCGGCAGCTGCGGGGGGTCCCAATGGCACATGTAAACCTATTGGCGCTTGCACACACGCCGATTTCTTTCATCCGATTTCTTGTAGGCATTTCCAGTAGCATATGTAATTCTTCTGACGCTTGCACACACACCGATTTCAGCCGATCGACTTCGCTCTCGTGGCGAAATAATAAAATTAGTAACATTTTGAAAAGAATATTGAACATTATTTTTAGGGTTTTTTTTCTTTCTTTATTGATATTTTCAGTATAAGAATGAGAAAATTACTTATACACAAAGAAATTTTTAATGGATAGTTAAAAATAATGGTTCTCAGTGGCGGATTAAGTTTGTTAATAGACCAAGCGCTTTAACATTTAGGGGTCTCTGAATATATATATATATATATATATATGCTTTTTTACATTTAAACAAGTCGGTTTTTCTAATTTTAGAATAATATTAATGATTCCGCATACATTCCATACTTTTATTTCTATTTTTTAATTACATTTTGTACTTGCTTTGTTATTTATTTTTAATTAGCTTGATAAATATTTGTTGAATAATTGAAATGCCTTAAAGTTAGTTAATTTAACATAATTTTCTAATGAATTTTCATTTAACATAATTCGCTTTTAAATAAAAATAATTCTCAAAACAACTTTACTCTCCGACAGTCTTAGAAGTAAATATAAATTTGCTGTTTTCACATTGGTTTCTCTTTTAGTTTTGATTTATTAACGTAATAAATGGAAATTCAACTTTTTTCGAATGTTGAAGTGATTGCTTTCCACAATATTAACACATTATAATCTGGTTGTATTGCCAAGACAATTTTTCAGGTGTCCGCTTACGTTGTGAACCCATTTTCTGCCGAAAATCAAAAACATTTTTTTCGTTCCGGAATATGATTTCAATTCAATTTTTAATTTTTTATATATAATAGATTCCTCGCTTTTAAAATATTGGCATCGGAGGATGATAGACAGAACAGAACCATGATATAGCAGGAGTGTAAGCCGAATGAGCAAGTTTTAATTGTTAAATGTTGCGACTAGGTGGCGCTGCAGTTGTAATCACAGTTCAGATTTCGAGAAGAAAGCTATAACTCATTGCAAGTAATCGTTGCAATCACATCACAATCGATTCAAATTAGGCATTTTTTCGTGCTGCAAGGACAGTTTATAGATTTCTTATCGGATTCTGAAAAGCTATTACAACCTGCAGCGCCACCTGTCGATTTATAACTAATTTTGAAACTTTGTATGATTTTACGGCTTTCAGACTAAGTATATCATCGGTTTCTTCTTCTATCGATCTCCGCTGCGGTTATTTAATTGTAGGAGTCCTGTTGGACACCCTGTATATATATAATTTTATATTATTTTTATATTCATGTCTGCTTTAAAACGTAATTTTTAACTTCAAATTGCGATAGATATTTAACCCAGTTTCTTTTAGTGGCCATGCACCTATTTTTTTCATTGTTTACATAATGGAGACAAATAACTGACCATACCATATGACATCTAATCCCAAAACTTCTTTTATTTTATTAAAACGTTAATCGGAAATGAAATTAGAAACATTTTAGTAAAACTTAGTGAAAATGGAAAACTAAACAAGTATTTGTTTTTCTGCTTGTTTCAATTAATAATATCTTAGTATTATTTCTGTTTGTTGTAATTTAGTTTAGTTTTAAGAACTACATAACACTTGAACTTAGTAATTAATTTATGATCCAATATAGGCTTTCGAGGCAATAATGCCTTTTTATAATGTAAACTGTCGTTTTATATGACGTTCGACAACATTGAGAATTTCAAACTTAAAATTAATTTACTACTTAGAAATTATGTATGATTTTTATCAGTTATTAAAGACATTTTACATTTGAATAAATGCATAAAAGTTAAAATTATATTTTTGTCGGTTTGTATTTCATAATTCACACATTTTATTAAAATTTCTGTTCCATTCAAACTGATATCCGATATTTCACATTTTTAGTATACAGAAAGTATTTTTAACTAATTACAGGAAAATAAAAAGAAAAAAAATAAACATTCAAACTATTCTTGTTTTCTTTTTTGAAATGAAAACAAGATATATTATCTTGGTTTGAAAAATTAATATTCCATATTTTTCATTTGCACTTCATATTAGTTCAGTATTTAGCATTAAATTAACTGATATTACTTAAGTTATAATATACTTTTTTCAATTCAAAACATTTTCATTATGATAAATTCAGCTGTTATTTATTATATGAAAATATATCAATAATAAAGGTACATAGTAGTTAAGGTAAAATTAATATTTTAAAATTTATTTAATACGTAAAATTTAAATATTTAAATAGTGATTTTAATTTGTGATATGTTGACTAATTATTGTGTTATTTTTTTCAAGTATGGCAGAAGAAATTGATAATGTATTCGAGAATGACCAGGTTTACATTCGGTATAAAACCGACCGACACAAATCGGTGTGTGTGCAAGGAACGCATCGCCTGTAAAAAGCCGAACATTTTCAAAACCGGTCGACACGAATCGGTGTGTGTGCAAGGAACGCATCGTCTGCAAAAGTAGACCATTTTCAAACCGGTCTACAAAAATCGGTGTGTGTGCAAGTAGCGTTAGACAAGAAGAACATTTCTTCCTTCTTTGGCCATCTTTTGATCGAAATCCGTAAGCCACTCTTCGAAGATCGCAGCTGTCATCTAGGCATTTCTGTTTGACTTCCAGTGAATTCCAAGTTTTCTAATGTCCTTTCCCTTAAAACATCTTGGTGTTTTCGACTTCCATATCATCAGTGGCTTTAATTTTCGTCCGCCGCACTAGCACAAAACGATATCGTAATCCTCTCTTTTGCTTGTTTTCCCCCTTTGGAGTCTGCCGACTTCACCATCATGCTCTTATTTGGAGGGCACGAATAAAAAGTCCCGTCTCGTCCATGTTAAAAATGTCTTTGCCAGCGTACCCGGCTAAAAGTAATGGTAGTCTCGTTGTCCAGTCTTCGCATAAATTTTAATCGACATCGGCAGCTTTCCCGCATAATGCACGAAACACGACATTATTCCGAACTCGAAACTTGTCGAGCCAAACTGTTGCTGGCACAAAAGCCTTTGTTCCGAAGGCGTCCGCAGTCTCCATAGCTTTTTGTTTTATCAAAGCTCCACTTATTGGGATATTCGATTAAGGCTTCGTTGATTTCTGGAAATTTTTCCATCCGCATTCTCTTTACACCCTGAAACTTGAAGTTTTCCCATTCTTTACGAATCGTAATTTTATCTTTCAAAATTTTATTGATTTGTGTTTTCCCACAACCAAAAATATCCACCAACTTCCTCTCCGAATTTCCTTTTTCGTATGACTGATCCAACGTTAAAATGACTCGTTTCTTAAACATGTTTAAAGCTCTAGCCTATACAAGAATTGCAACTGATATGTATTGTCAATCCTCCTCTATACCCCCTTAAATTCACACCAAACGCGATAACCAATGAGAGATTATCAGCAACTTGACTTTTCACTTGTAGTCCTTTCTTTGCACCTGTTGTTCAATTCAGGGCACCAAACAATACTTCAAGGTCGACCGACCGGTTTGGAATGTGGATTTTGTTTACGGGAAAAGGCAAGAAAATTTTCGCACAAGGGGCGGTCGCTTATAAAGGGTTGTCTGGTCTCTCCTAGAGGACTTTTTAACATTAAGTATATAGGGTAAAAAATCGGTGCCTTTAAATATTGGTCGTTGGAGGAAGGAGTCGCTTAATAGAGGTGGTCTCTCATCAGGGACTGGTCCTGGTCTCTCATAGAAGTTTCAATATATTTACAAAAGTAGTTCAAATTGTTAGCCATCCACAACTGCCCAAAGCATCATCTGCTCAGAAACAAGTAGTCCTACAATAATATGAATAGAATGCAATTGAAATACATTTTTTTAAAAAAATAGTTTTACCTTTAATTTACAATTACCATATTTGTAATTATAATTTTTTTAATTGTTTTTTAGAAAATTACTGTTGTATCCTTTTTTTTCCTCGGTGAGTGACTCCTAACAAAAGAAAGGGAATACGTAGTAACCAGCCAAGTTCCCATTGAGACAAAATGAAAGTGAATCCAAAAACCTAAAAATTAATGAAAGAGAATCTAAGGAAAACAATTCAAGAGCGCAAAACAAAATCTTTGGTGAAATTGGGGTAGAAAGAAAGAGAAAATTATGAGCATTAGTTGGCTGAGCATCAAACGGGAACATTTACAAATCCAGTTCTGGCTAAGTTGAAAGACGGAAAGATAGCTATTTGCCTTTGTCCATTATATCACTGTGTAGTGTGTAATGAGCGAATTTTGATACTTTCCAAAACTATTTGATGTGCAGCCCCATCCTATGTCTTTCATTTTCTGTCTTTTCTCATTTTTCTCTCTTTTCTTTGATAATCGAACTCTCAGAGTGGAGAAGTAATGAACTAAGAATAAAATTTTTTCACACAGAATGTTTAAAGTGATTTTAGTGAGTTCTGCAGCCCTAAGGTATGAGTTGCCACTGCCGTTAGATAATGCTTAATAATATGCACAACACTGAGAGCAAATAATTTAATATTCTTGTTCGATATTAGGCTATTTTTCAGTTATGTCTTACATGTTGATGTTCTCAAGTTGTCCTTACATTCTTTATCAAGATGATAGTTGCAACTGTCTGTCTGTGAAAGCGATCATTGCTTTTATCGGAGTGCACGAACTCAGAATTCACAATTTCCAAACTGAGTAACAGTATGCGTCATTGGCAAATTTTTTTCAATCCATGATGATTGGCTGATGTACTTCTTGACAAATATTTGGAGTTTTTCTGTGTTTAAAAAATTTTAATTTCTGCTATAAACATCTCAATATAAATTTCTGAGAAGCTCCTTTAAATTTAAAAAATTAATATATCTCCTCAAGTTTTGCAGACAGAATCATGAAACTTCTTTTATGCATAGATAAGTGTAAGAGGAACATTTTACTCATTGATACTTTTACTCCATGGGGACTGTATAAACTTTTTATTTTCAACTCCCACAGAAGTCAAAGTGTTTTCACACAAATCCCAACCTTATTTTCTAAAACTTTGTAATTGGAAGTATATGTCTAGGTGCAATATTTAAGGAAATAAATGCTTGTTCCACGTTTTGGGGACACCCTGTGTATATATGTATATACATATAAATTTTTTAATGGTATTTTCGTTTCTAATTAGTTATGACATTTTTTTATAAGGTTTAAGATTTTGTTTATTACTATATTTGATACTATTTACTATGGATATATATACTTGTGTATGTGCACATATTCCCTATAAAGGAGGGGGTGCTTTGAATGTGCTAAGGGGAAGTGGGTCTTTATAAGCATTTTCTCGTGGAACGGTGAACAACACTCAAACACTTCTCAATTTTAACTGCGAATTCCTTTGTGCTCACCGAAAAACCAACAGGATTTGGTTCCCATACTTGTGTACAAAAATTAAGGACCATTTTCGTAAAATGCGAAAAATTTGGATATGGAAACAATGGTTCAAAATCAGTTGTGGAGAATCGTATAACATGCAATCTAGTATTGTAAACATTTTACACTGGAGATTTGTTCAATGGAGCAACTAGAAATTGATGAAGGCGAAAAAGGATTTCGACTGACCCCGTTTCATGAAAGCCGATGATGATTTGCAACTTTCATCAGTGGTGTTTACAGGGGCATCGGTGTCCGCTTGCCCCCCCCCCCCGTCGGCCAGAAATTAAGACTTTCATCGGCAAAAATCTTTGCGATTTTGGGAGATGTTGAGAGCAGGGTATAAAGGAATATAATAATTTTAATCCCATCTTTTAAGTTATTATATAATAAACGGTCGAGATAAGCTATTTGTGTCCGAATTTGAGGGCTGATTAACGGTTAGGTCAACAGAATAAACGACATCCTTTTAAGTTGTCGTCCATTCGGCCAGTAGTTCGCAATACATTTGAGAGAATAGGCGACAAGTGAATCAGATGTCGCATTTTGCCGACTGTTTCGATCACTTTTCGGTGGAATTATTAGGTAAAACTAAAGTATCTGTATTGCACAAGAGTGTGGCTACACATAGTGGTCCTCTCAACGCCCATTTTTGTTTGGCGTGGAATTTTTCGGCCCATGGTCATAATGTTAAAATAAAATCTATTAACGACCACTCAAACCTCTCTGAACAGTCGTGTTTGTCGCGCGTTCAACTTCAATGAAATTCTTTCCTTTTATCTCTCCGACCGTGCACATTTTATAAATAGAAAATTGAGGAAAGAAAGAAAAAAAATCATACACTCAAAAAGAAAACCGGAAATCAGATAGAAATTAATCATTCCTTTCCCAATGTGAAGAGAAGAATGAATTTCGGACTCTACCGGGTTTGGGCATTAAAGAGTTCATTTTTGCCTTTTAGGTGCTGATTCGAACTCTGACAAAAAAATTGTTAGTATGGTCGCGGCCTTCAGTGAATGAAACTTTCAGCTCAACGACTTTAGGAAAAATAGACGATATTATTGCCTTTCCTCAACAACTACCAACGAAATAATTATAGATATATTTTTACAATTAAAAAAAAATTGACCTCCGAAAAAGCTGAAAGACCCAAGCAAGACACACATTTTATCTTATAACTAAAAACGAAAAAATGAAATAAATAAATAAATAGAGAAAGTAATTTTCGGATAAAGTACTTTTTTTTCTTTGGATAATTTTTAAAATTAGATTTATCAGAAATGACGAATTAGATCTTATTTAAATATTTTATACTCCCACTCCCAAACATAATAACCTTTTAGAGCGGCCAATTTTCCTTGGAATGATGGTTGACTACTGTAGAGAGGTTTCGGTATATTACATAATAGCCGCCCTCTTCGATTAGCTTGTTAGTCGGAAATATAAATTCAATTGAATCTCATTGTTGTGTGAAATATTCATATGGTCCGCCATTTTATTTTGTAAAGTTGGCTGGTGAGAAATTGAATACTTACATGACTCATTAAAAATTCCATCGGCAGATCATATCCGGTACTTAGGGTTGCAATTTAAAAAAAAAAAAAGTTTGTCAACTTTAGCGCTTTCTTACTATGGCTACGGATTATGAAGAAGCCAACCAATGACAGCGGATAACGTTAGACCAAGCAGAATGCCAAAAAGTGGGTGGCAAAAGAGGAAAACTGGGGGTTCGTGATTTTTTGAGGAGGGCGAAAAAGTGAATAAAAAAACAAAAAGACAGAAGGGAAGTTGTAGCCGGCGAAAGAAGGAAAAATGTTGTTTGTGGATGAGAAAAAAAAGTGAAATCTAAAACGACGCAACTCGGCCGGATGATAATGACATGCCGTTGTCATAAAGCGCCCCCCGACTGTGCTCCTATGTCCCAGATAAGTCACTCCTTTTATTAATTTTTGACAATCAATAACATTAAAATATAGCAGCAGTCCCCGATAGATATTTGAGTTAAAAATATAAAAGCTCACCATCCAGGCTAATATTAACTTATATTGTCATTTCGGTATTGTGAATATGTTGTAAATAAATTCCTTATATTTCAATTGAATCTCATTGTTGTGTGAAATATTCATATGGTTCGCCATTTTATTTTGTAAAGTTGGTTGGTGAGAAATTGAATACTTACATGACTCATTAAAAATTCCATCGGCATATTACTTATATTATTCGGAATTAACTTACTTTCTGAAATCAACTATACGATCTAAGCTAATAATTTTAGGAGAGTCACGAATTTGGAGGATAAACGTAACATCATGTGCATAATTTGATTTTCATAGTTCCCTTAAAAAAGCAATTTTAAACTCCAAATTGTTATAGACACTTCACCCGTGTTCTTTTAGTAGCTTTGCATCTGTTCTGTTCATTGTCTACACGAACGTCCCTAGTGGAATCAAGTAACTGCATGTGCCATCTAACATTAATTGCACGTCGTCGGCACCTTTCTTATTCCTTATGCAAAATACTTGCAGCATGCTAGCTGGATTAAAACATGCTGATAGAAAGAATTAAAACACAACAACCATAATCATTGAATTTACTAAATATGTTTCCAAATATAATTATTACCTTAGAGGACTTCGTTTACAGATTTAACAGAAAAATTGATGAAACAAAAAAGAAAGTTAAATCCATTAGGACATTACTTTAGTTTTCAATAATGGTAGGGAAACACGGAATTAAATATTATTTGGCAACGGTTTGAATCAGATTGCAACAATGAAAAGTACTGTTTTAAATTATGCCTTAAAATATTTTTACAAATTTATTAAAATTAGAGAAAAAATACGGCATCTTCATTGACATCATTAAAAAGATGAGTTTTTAAATTTTCAGATGGTGGCCGGTACTGATCAAAAATACTATTTTAAATTTGCACAATAAACGTGGAGCATTCTGATCTGCTAGCTATGCTTGCAAAGTGAGATGAATTGGTAAAATCGGTCCAGTTGTTGAGGCTGGGAACCCAGTCAAGGTTCTCTCCCAGAGAATGCATAATGAAGTAGTGTTTTTGCGATTTTTCTCGAAAATGAAGAATTGAGATGGAGAAGCGACCATTGATGATGTATCTAGGGTCGTGAGCTTTCATCTAAAATATCATTGTGAAGGTAATTTTTTGAACTTTTAGATGGCGTAAAAGGGATTTTTGTACTGTAATATTTTCGGGAGTTATTAATGGAAAACGCCAAAATTTCCCTTAATTTTTAATTAATTAAAATTCGAAATAAAATTTCAAAAAAGGGCTCCGAGGTGCACATTCCCTCCCTCCGAAGTAGGTTTGTGCCAAATTTCGTAGCTCTAGGTCCAGTGGTCTGCCCTGTAGAGAACCAATGCACACACAAACACACACATTTTCCTTTATTATTATTAGAGATATGAAGATATTGCATTTATAGGTTTAAAATTTGTTAATAATTATTTTTACTTGTCTCGGCTATTATTTTTTTTCGTTATGAAATTTAGATAATAATCTGCAAATTTTTTTCAATATCAGTGCGGTACATTTCATTTCCTGAGATTTATGTTCATAATTCTTCATTTTCTATTATTGTTCGTCGTTCAGGCAGACAATTCTTACTGCACCGACATTTACTAATTATTCCAAATAATTAATTATTATAATCAAATTCGCTATTTAATACTTAATTACCTTTAATTAAATATAAAATTAATTATTATCTGTTATTTTGAAGTTACCTAAATTAGAAAAACTTTTCATGACCTCTGTCGGAAAATTTCTGGCGCCGCCTCTGGGTGTTTAATGTGTGAATATTCACATGCGTTTTCCTAAAAATAGCATGGATATTTGGGAAGATATAGAGGTTTCTTTAAAAAATCCCGAATGTTTCCGCATGTTTTTTGCTTCTAACTTGCAGAGTTTTCAACCAAATTGTATGAAACTTAAAGAATGCGTGACAACTTGTTAGATAAGCATTGTATTAAAATTTGTAGTAAATAATTTTTAATTGCGCATGTGTGAATCACAGCTTAATTTTTCTTTCTTAATTTCAAAGTCAAATATATAGGACAGCTTTTATAAAAATTGCAGTTGAATACTGTTATGATCCAGAATGATATAGCATTTCAGCGAGGTGAATTTCACCTGCACTGCTGCAAGAGAAGCTAAATTATGAGGGCTTTTCCACTATTTCATATTTTTGTTACTTATAATGCCTAATTTACTGCTATTTAAATTATCTACTTAATTTATAAGTGTACTAGCCGCCTTCGGCGACCAGCTGGTTCACCCGTTTAAATTAGTTTTTATTTTTGTATTTTATATTAATTGTAGCATTATCCGTCGCGGTTTCACCCGCGATAACGCAGGAAAGTTGGATACAAAAAAAAGTGAATATTTTATTGTATTTCGCAGGTAGTAAAATATATAAAGGAGTAATTTAAAAATGCCAGCGATACAATTCCATACATGCCAACTGCTACGAATTCCCCGTAGTTACTACGGATTTTATCGAACATTTCCGGCAAACTACGGATAAAATTGAAATTTCTACGCAAACAAGTTTTTTCTCCCTTGCAACACAGTTGTTTTAGTTGTATTCCTTGATTGATATGACAATCAAGATTTTTTCCCCTATATTTCCGGTTTTTGAAAGATGTCATATAATTATTTCTAATTCTTCTAATAATAGGGATATATATATTTCTTGTATTATTTATCCAGATAAAATATTTTTTTTAAAAAAATGGAAATATAAATGATTACTTAAAATATATAAATAATCATAAATTCAAAATTTTAACATAAGTCTGTTTTCGTGTGTGCGCGCGCGCGTGTCTGCCATCCTCGTAGACCTTCTGCTACGGACAGCCACCTTTCCAATGTTGGCATGTATGCAATTCTATATGATGAATCACAGCTAACGAAACTTAAAAGCTGCGTTTCAAATAACTCTCACTCAATTCATCTATCACTCATCGGTAGAATGATTAACGCTGAATATTGTCGCGAGAGCCGAACATGCTGTATGCCCCGTGTGAACTAACGGGTGCCAGATTGGGTAGAAAAAGTGAGGCGGCTAAAAAATTTATAGACATCTAAAATGCCAGAGAGTATAGTAGTCAATAACATTTAAAAATTCAATTTAAAAATAAGTTAGTTTCCCGAACACTGTTGCTTTTTTGTAATTCCTAGTTTCAGGCAACTAAAATGAAATAAAAGTCTAATCTTTCCCTAAAAGAGTAGGGGGCGACTGACCCTCCTCACCCCCTCTCCCCGGACTCGCCGCTACTGGTGTGAATTATGAATGGGCAGCATTTATCCCTAGATCGTAAACCCGTCACAAAGCCTCTCGTCCCTTTCCAGTGCTATAAATAGAACTATGACCTTGAGGAACGCCGTGGCTCCGCCCAGCTGCGTTTGGAAACATTTTTAAAAATTAATTAAAACTAGCTGCATGACCCGGCGTTGCACAGGCAATCTTGAATAATGGGATATTCCCGGGTGAAGAGAAGTGAGGCCTCGGGATCCATAATTTTTCATATGCCCGGCTCCGGTTTTTTTCAACAAACATTGTCACTTTCTTTCCCCAACAAACGTAAATATTGTTTCAAATCTAGTCTTTTTATTACTTTATTTTCATATGCCCACCTCCGGTTTATTTTTCTACAAATATTGTCACTAACTTCCCCTAAAAACGTAAATCTCCTTTAAATCCTATATTGTTTAATTAAAATTTTTAAATCCAACCTTTTAATTACCTTATAGCGGATAACCCAACGTTTCTCGGAATCCACATTTTTTCATATGCCCGCCTCTGTTTTTTTCCCTACAAATATTGTCACTAACGAGACGAGACGAGAAGTTGGGAGTGCAGCCCGCTGCTAAGCAGCGGTTACCTCCAATCGGCTGGATCTTTAAACACGAGGCATTTGGGCTCTACATAACTGAGACATGGTTGTGAAGCAGAGGCGAGAGTGAAGGGGCGATGGGAGTGTCCATTATAAGTAGTCACTAATCTTGGAGCTGGCAGGCCAATCAGGAGCTGGAGAGCGTAGCGGGGCGTGGAGAGCAGGAGACTTAGAGTTGAAGTTTGGCTCAGGGGTAGTAATGCATGTCTTGGAGAGTTTCGAAGGATTTACAGAAGGTCTATTGAGAACCAATAGGGAGTGAGCATTTGAGAGAAAATTTAAGAGTGGGGTTGGGGGAAGATGGTCCATGAGAATCAAAGTGGGGGTTTTTGGGATTGAATTGTAGCGAAAATAAATTTTTGAATAATGAAATGATGATTAAGAATTGAACAAAAAATAGTAAAGATATGTGGGTGTAAAAGCTGGATGGCTCTAGGCCTCCTGGTATTAAGATCTTGTGTGTAGAATTCCAGTTCTTGGATGGCACTGTTATCTATGTTGGAGAGGTTTTCGAAGAAGGAATTTGTGATATTTTTAATGAATTCTTTGATAGGGGGAATTTTAAGTGCATGTCTGATATCTCTGTTTCTCATGAACCATCTAACTCTAGAAATTTGTCGGAGGATTATATTCTGGCTGCTATCAATTTCTTGGAAGTATGTAGCTTTTCGCTGCGTATGTCCAGATAGGACTGGCGTATGTAAGAACGGGTCTAAGAATCGCAGTATAGATAAGCACTTTGTTTCCTAGGCTCATTTCGGAATTCCGTGTTATTAAGAGGAAAACTTTGCGGCAATTATCACGGAATTTCTGTCTAAAATATGTGATGTGGGGTTTCCAGTTAAGTTTCGAGTCTAAAATTACTCCGAGGTATTTACATTCCTGAGACCAGGGGATTACAATATTTTGAAGGAAAATTTTTGTATTATTAGCTTTTCTACGTTTCGAAAAAAGAACTAATTCAGTTTTGGAGGGGTTGACTGCAATTTTCAATTTATTGAACCATGTGTTTAAATCTTCGAGGTGACTATTGAGTGCAAGGGCTATGTATTTAAGGTTTTTGTTTTTTGAAAGTATCGCCGTGTCGTTTGCATATATGCAAAGGGTGGTGTTGTGTTTCTGGGGAATGTCATTTATAAAAATGGAATAAAGGCAGGGACTTAATTTGGCCCCCTGAGGCACGCCGGCCTGCATGTAGTGAAGTTTGGAGAGTATGGTGCCAATTCGAACTTTGAATGATCTATTAGAGAGAAAAGTTGTAATGAGTTTGATAAGTGAGTTGGGAATTTTTTATGTAATGAGTTTGTAAATTAAACCTTTAATCCAGACTCGATCGAATGCTTTTTGAATGTCTAAAAATACTGCACCAGTGCTAAATCTGTTTTCGAATCCGGATGTGATATATTCGACTGTTCTAAGGAGTTGATGTATTGTGGAGAGTTTGGGCCTAACGTCAAATTGAAAAGGGATGAGAATGTTGTTATTTGTTAAGTAATCGTTGAGTTGTGAGAGGATAAAATGTTCTGTGATTTTACTAAGTGTAGGGAGGAATGAAATTTGCCTATAACTGGTGGGGTCAGTGGGGTCTTTTCCTGGCTTGAGGATAGGAATAATAATTGCAACTCTCCAAGAATTTGGGAAGTAATTTAAGTTTGAAGATGTTATTGATGATGTGAATGATTTTAAGAATAGTAATGATAGGCAGGTTTCTGAGCATTTTATTTGTGATCCCATCGCCTCTTGGGGCTTTGTGAATGTTGACTTTTCGAATGTGGTTGATAATTTCTGATGGATTAGGAGGGGAGAGGGGCGGAAAGTTGTTAAGATTATTGAATTCATTAAGTGTGTGTAACAAGGTTTTCTGTGGGAGTGTCAGTGAGGTTATTTTAGGTTGTTAAAGAATTGTTTTTGTAAGCTGTCTGCAGTAACCTCAGCTTTGTCAGTGTTGAAAAAGGCGATACGTTCAGGGCCTTTAAGGACGGATATTTTGCGATGTTTTCTGCGCATATGTTTAGCAACATCCCAGAGAGTGTTGTCATTCGGCTGAAGTGCCATTAATTTATCCTTCCGGTCATTTTGTCTAAGTTCTTCCTTGAGTTTGTTAGCATATTTATTTAATTTATCATAAAGTTTACTGTACAGGGAGTTTCTGGTGGTTTACCAGTTTCTTCTAGCTTTGTTTCTGAGGGTGTGGGTATCTCTGAGTTTGCTATTAGTGTGGGCTGTGTTGGGATCAATTTCTTTAGAGTTATTATGGAAACTGTTAATTATTTCAGTGGTGAGTGAGAGAACATTCTTGTCCAGGTCATCTTCGGTGTGTATTTTAGTGATTGGGTGAGTGCTAAGGTTGCAGAGTTCATAAATGAAATTTTTCCGGATGGTTTTGGTGATTTTATCTGGCTTAGGTGTGTGGTAATTAAAGTAAAAATTAATGATGATTGGGTTGTGATCCGAACTCATCTCTGGGTCAGAGGAGAGGTCGTACGGGTAAAGGAAATTTTTAGTAATGGTCAAGTCAATAAAGGATGCAGAATAGTTGCCGTATCTAGTGGGGGTGGGGTGGGGCAATGATGTCAAGTCCTGCTTTGCAATATTGTCACTAAGCTTCCCCACAAGTTTAAATCTGTTTTGAATGGTCAATGAAAAGTTCAAAAGGAACTGGCACACATTACACAGCGTGTTTGACAAGAGACGTGAATCTTATTTAAGGCAGAGAGATATCTTAGTAAAGCGTACCGATTATGGTAATTAGGCAACTTAGGGGAATGCAGATTAACGTAAACCACTCACAAATCGCATACGTTTCCGCTTTACAAACAGCCATTGAGCTGGGTTTGGACTTTTTAACAATTCGAGAGCCTTACTTAATTAATGGGGAGCCCTTAAACTCGTGCTTTAAGGGAAAAATTTTCCAAGTCTCATAAATCTTTAACTGTCATCTTAAATCCTGATCTCAAGGTTTACACAAAGTTTAAAACTGGCCATATCATCATTTTAGAGTTACACTTGAAATCCTTATTTTAAATATCAGCAGTGTTTACTTCCCTCCCCACGATAATAATGACGACTCAATAAATTAATTTTTAACATATGATTTTAATAGATCCTTTAACATAATTACTGGTGATTTCAACTGTCGCTCCCAAACGTCGGGATATAATTTCGAAGACCATAGGGGAAGAAAACTTATGGAATTTTTAACTTTGAATAATCTCAACATCTGCAATATTAAGGAGCATGGGCCTACTTTTATATCACATTGTTTAAATACAGGGTATCCTGACTTAACTATTGTTTTTTCTGCACTTATTGATAAGGTTAAGCAATGGGGAATTCTGGACCGTCATTCCTTTAGCGACCATAGATATATTTACTTCAAGTTGGACTTGGAATTTCAGCCTTCTACAGAGTTCTACTTAAAAACGGGTTACGGCTCAGGGAAATTTTTGAGAGGCCTTAAGCCGCATATTGAGCCACTGACTCGTTGATTGAACTATGTGCATTGTATAGAAGATATTGATTCCTTCTTCGTCGAGTTTATAGATATTGTCAGTGAACTAGCTCAGAGGATATTCAAGAAAAACCTAATAGGAGAAAGGGTGGCTTTAAATTTTGGAATGACGGTCTTAGGGCACTTAGAAACACTACAAATAAGTTATACAAAATTTTTAAAAGAAAGAAACAATCTGATTCCCCTGAGGCTGAGGTCCATGCCTCGAGGGCTGAATATAATAGTTCAAAGGCCAATTATAAGAAACAGTTCTTGATTGCCAAAAGAGAAAGTTGGGAACTTTTTTGCAAGAATTACACATACACTTTTGGTTCTTTTTTTAAGATGGCTTTTGGAAAAAGTAAAAAGGTGGCAGAAATTCTGGTGAAACCAAATGACAAATCAGATGCCCCCATGAGTGAGAAAGTTGAAATGCTTCTGGAAGACTTTTTTCCTTGGTCAACTAGCTCTTTAATGGGAAATTATACTCCGGAACCGGAACACTTCCAAGAGTTCACTGAAAAAGAAATAGGTCTTGTTATTAACAATCTTAAGAAAGGAAAAGCCCCTGGTATGGACCGCCTGCTTTATAGAATCTGGACACACATTTTTGGTTTTAATCTTAAATTTTTAACGGCAATTTTTAATTTATCTTTTAGATTTAATTACTTCCCAAGATCGCTTAGGAATGCCAATGTAGTTTTCCTACAAAAATATGGAAAAAATCCTGAGCTGAGTAATTCCTACCGGCCGGTCTGTCTCCTCCCGACAATCGGCAAGATTCTTGAGAGACTCTTTCATTTATGATTTAGCAAGCATTTTGTCGAGCTCAATATCATTCACGATAATCAATTTGGGTTTAGGGAGGGGAAAAGCTGCGAAATGGCTATTAACAACATAGTAACAAGATTAAAGGAAAACAGAGAGCCCCAGCATAGTGCTTCAAATCGTCCTTTGACAGCTTAGACTGGTCGGTTCTTTTTTAGGACACTTGACTTTTATGTCATTGCCAAACTTTTTAGAAACTTTATATTTCCTTACTTGGTTGACAGAAAAGTTGTTTTCAACGATGGCCTAACCAGGATTGAGAGAGTTTGCACCATGGGTTGTCCTCAGAGATCTGTTATCTCCCCGTGCCTCTGGAACATTTACATTAATCCAATATTGAATTTAAATAGCGAAAAATTTCTAGTACAAGCGTTCGCAGATGACCTGGCGCTAGTTTCTACTAGCAGAATAAGACGTGAGTTAGAAACAAACACAAATGAAATATTGGAGAAGATTATGGAAAACCTGACTTCTCTAAGATTGAAATTGTCGGTCAACAAGTGCCAAGCAATCGCTATTAGATCGAAACAAAAGTTAAATCGCCAGAGGAAGGACCAAGTCATTCTTAACAGATCTCACTGCTTCAAAATCAGCAATAAAGGAATAAAAGTTAGTAACAGCCTGAAATATTTAGGTATTAATATTGATAACAGGTTGGCGTGGGCCGCGCATATTGTGACTTTACACTCAAAAATATTTAAGCTTACACAAAATTTTAACCGTATAGTTCAATCTGATTTTAGTATAGATAAACATATTTTAAAAACATGGTATTTTGTGGTTGATGAAAAAGCCCTGCTCTATGGCGCTGGCGTCTGTGGTGGATTATCAAATACTGAAAACATTAAGTGTTTAACAACCATCCAAAGAGATTTTCTCTTAAAATTCATGAAAGTGTATAAGACCACCTCTACGCAGGTACTGGGCGTCCTGGCAGTAATTCCTCCACTCTACCTTTCTGCCAAAGCAGAATTTCAAAAATTTCAGATCTGGGTTTGCCGGTCCTCCGAGCTCGGTCGTGTTCTGGATGTCGGTGAACTTGATCATTTTGTTAAATTGTCCAGTATCCCAATTGAGTTCAGAATTATTGACATTAAACCTCAAATTGCAAATAGTCGATCCGAGGTGTACACGGATGGATCTAGGATCGGAGACGATTGTGGGCTCTCAGTGTGCATTCTCAAACATGAACATCCCTTTAAGATTTTTAAATTCAAACTGAGCAAGAATAATACCGTTTTCCAGGCCGAGCTGGCTGCGATTAATTTCGCTGTCCGCTGGGCCCAAGAGAACGGCTTCAAAATTAATATATATATATATATATATATATATATATATATATATGCAAACATATACAAAAATAAACAAAACCAGAAACAAATGCAATTCAAAAGAAGTAAACTTTAGAAAAAAATAGATTCTATAAATGATTTAAATATGAGGAAAAAACTTCACAAATGCGGTGAATGCGCCAATGCAGCAGTACAACCGTAAAGTGAGAAAACATTAAAAACACGTTGGAAAAGAAAAACCAAAATAATAATAAAAAGGAACAAAAACGCCAACGTCCGGGACGCGTCATCAGCAAGGGAAATCCCGAACGGGCGCAAGCAAAAAATTCGGTGTTTTCTGAACACAAAACTCTAGCAATAATGCCAAAAAGAGTTTGTTTCCCCCGGAACACCGAAACAAAAACCAATGTGGTTTTTTTTCATTTTGTAAAAAAACTTTCAAGATGTACTCTTATTGGCGCAATCTTCAAACATGGAGGACCGAAACGCAGAGAGAACAAGAACGTAAGTTTACATCAAATTTTAAATAATTTATTTGACATTGCTGACACTAAAACTTTGTAAATTATAAAGATTGAAGACAGAACATTCTTATTGAGTCTAAGAGAGCAAGGGCAGAGTGGATGTCTTCATGGAAATCGATATGAAGCTTGGAAAGCGTGAAAGAAAGGCATTACTGAGAGTCAGAGGACAAGAAAACATACGAACTAAGGCTCATCGTAGTTCGGTTTAGGTTAGTTATATTAATGTCCTGTTTTGAAGCAACACGAGGGCTATTTTGGGACGGACCTTGTAATTTTGAACCATAGTCAGATGACGAGGACGACACCTGAGTTGGCACCCCTTCCACACCACACCAACGGGAGAGCGTTTGACCCATACGTATGATTAGCGTGCAACAGGCCCACTACACGACGGATTTTCAGTGGAATCAGGTTTCGAACCTAGAAACCTCCGGCCCCAAAGCCGAAAACTTACCACTAGGCCACTGTGGCCTTCCATAGTAGTTTGGAAATCGTTGACAATTGCATGAATTCATCAGAAGAATCGTCAGGCATCCAGGATATTTCTGATCAACCTGGGCCTTCATCAACTTATTACTCAGACGTCTCTTGAGAGAAACAAAGATGCGCAGATAGGATTAGGGATAAAAAAATGCACTTAGGAGGAAATGTTTTTGACTCCAAAATTAATGGCTGTATTCGATCGATGACACATTAGTCAGTAAAATGTCGTTTTTGTTATCGAAATCTAAATGAGTCTTTAAGGTATAACATTTATGAACTGGCAATCTATCGAAACACGAGCCAAAGATATCTGGAAGATTTCCATCAGAAGAAGGCTACTATGATTATAGAATAATTTAAAGGAAATGAATCTAGTTTCGTATCCTTTCTTTGGGATGATAAATTGCTACCTGTTTTAAATGAGCGAGATTTAAAAAGTGAAAGGCTACCTATCATTGTTACATATAAAGATCAAGAAATATTGGTCATGTGCCAAAATTAGAAAATTCTTCAGGGAAGGAGCAAACCATGGCTGTCTGGAGTATTCTAAAAGATTGGGGGTTGGAAGACAAGGCTCAAATTCTATGTTCAGACACAAATAGTTCCAACACTGGTCGTATCAACACTGTGGAAGTTTCTAAAACAGTATGCGGATTGAGAGATGGCATATTTTCCATCTCGGCATCAGATTACGAAAAAGTGTTACGAAGTGTTTTCGAACATGCATTGCCTCAAGTGATTAGTAGTCCAAATGTGGTTTTCTTTAAAAAATCAGAGAAAAATGGAATAATTTGGAATAAATGCTTGAGCGAAATATGTAGTGAGAGCAAAATACTGAATAATATAAAATATCTTTCTAATGCACTTAAAAATGAAAAATTGAAGCATGATTAAAGGGAGTTCGTTTAATTGATCGTCAATTGATATCGTCGTTCGTTGATAGTCATTTTTTTTTTTTATCATTTTTCAAATTTCTAATGGATATTTACAATTTTAGGTATTCAGAATTTAGATATGACATCAAAAAATTAGTTCATCGTTTCTTTTTCTTCAGGAAAAGTATTAGCAGACTTCATTTTTCAGAAAAGTTTAAATTTATTAAAGAAATTGGGCTTGGAGAAATTGGATTTCTGAATCTCAGTCCAGACCTTTGGGATAGGGACGATTCTTATTTAAAGTCAAAAGAAACATTCCGAGGAAACTCAGTGTTGTCAATGATGCAGCCGAAAGAGGGGTAAAATTTATGCAAGCTTTTAATCGACTCTTAACTGTGGATGAAGAGCAGAAACAATTTCTTTTTGAAGAACATAGAAAGCTGTACCCGGACTGCACAAGAAGGCTATTCTTAAATGCAAAAATTTATTTCAATATATTATTAAAATCTGTATATATTTTAGTATTTAATATATTGTCATCATTGTATTAGTGAAGCTGTAAATTATTATAACAAAATAATACAATTTCTTTATATGAATAACGAATATACAATTTTAAATGCTTAATTTTTAGCATTTTTTTCTCCTGCGTCTTTATTTAACCCTTTGCGGGCAGGTGACTTTTTTTAGAGCACTCAGTTCAAATTGGCTCACTCTTATGCTCCATCCAGTTGTTTCCAACTCTACGCTTATTTAATTATATAAAACTTTTATTTTTTATGGTATGAACTGGATTGTCCTCCACGTCTGTCTCAGAATTAGATTCTTGATCGCTGTACTCGGTCACTTCTCCATTGAGATATAATGCATCAGATTCGTCCTCAGCTTGTCTCTCCTTGTTTAATTCTTCGAAAACAGCCGAACATTACTCTGTAGGGATAATTTCCCGCCGTTATGTGATAGCCAGGTTGGGTTATGGAGAGCGTTTCAAGCGCGATCAGACCAAACTTACTGATTCATTATCAGTGGAAGTGTTAGAGCAAGTAGGAGGAATGTTAATACGAGGTTAGAGGGGTGGCGAGCTCTCCACTATCGATAGTTTTTATTCAGCTTATGTTACATACCCACTGGCGCACTCTATACGCCGGTACCTGTCTGCAATTTGTTAATCAAACTCGATGCGGCACGAGTAAACCTTCATATATTGAAGAAATATTTAGTATGCTTAAACATTATGGTAAAAAGAAAAAAATTAGGGGGTATGCGCTTAAAGTAAATTTTTCGCCATTATAATAAGGGCCACCCTAATGTTGTACTGTATTTCATTGTAATATGCTGTATGAGTTCTTACTCCGAATATTTCTCTGTAGATTCGCTTATTTTTATTTTTTCAAAGAGACGTCTTTTGAGCAGAACTAGCTTAGAGACTGAAAAAGAAAGTAAAATTCCAAATTAGGCCGCGCATAAACGCAGCTAAAATTTATTTTGACTTTGTCTCAAAGGTTTATTATCCAACAGAAATTTCAACGTACAAAAAAAAGACGCAGTTCAAAATATTAAATATTTAAAGAAAAAATTCTCTATTTTTTTAAGCCTAATATTGCTCCAACTTTCACGGAAAATTATACATCGAATAAAGCTGGAAGAAAAAAACAAGTATAAATATAAATAAATCCCTTAAAGTTGAATTTTTTTAACGAGAGCTCGCGTACAATTACTCCGAGTAGAACCCAGCAATTTGGAAACTTTCACTTTGATGACTTAATAGGGGGAAATACCGAATAATTAGCGCCGAATTTGTGATGATTTAGCATCTCTGGAATATAAACGTTTATTTGAATTATGATTGAAGGTGATCTTATGATGTTAGATTTTTGGGTTTTGGCTTGCTAAATGAGCAATCGGAACCACTGTACGTCGCGTGGAAATAAAACTGGTGTAATTGAAAAGCTAAATTTTTAAACTTTAAGATGCTGTTAAAATGAGTTTTGTGCGACAATAGGCTCCGAAGTTATGGCAAAAAAAGTTAAAATTTAAGATAATTTTTAATTAAAATTCTTATTAAAATTTCGAAAAATCCTTTCTTAGTGAGTACCTACTACCCAAAAAGGAACCACCTACCAAATTTCAAGTTTCTAAGCCTCGTGGTTTGGGTGAGTGAGTCATGGTATTTGCCTTTTATAGATATAGGTGTTCTGTATATTTCTAACTTTTGTACAATTCAATATAACTATTCGTAGATCCAAGTTTAATACCAGTTGGTTAACGATCGCTTAAGAACGGTTATCCTAGGAATGTGTTGTTATTTTAGTATTGGTAGAGAATGTTCCTGGCTTCAATTTTCACTCTTAAAACTTTTTTGTCAAACGCACAGATCTGAAGATACATGGTTTTTTCGCGGACCGGAGATGAAAAATCGATTATATATATAATCTAGCTAGTATTAATACATTAGTTTACAATCAGTCTTTTTGTATTTCATTGTATGATTATTAACAAGGTAACATTATTTTATTTTTAATTTTAATTATTAGTTTAATAAGAGTTTATATTGAAAATGTTACTTGAGTTTTGATTATTTGGAAAATATTTAACTATATATCTATATGTATACATATGTAATAATCTCACTTAATTTTATTTCAAATTCTAATATTATATATTTTTAAGTCTTAATGTATTCCAAAATCACTTTTCTTAAAATCCAGTTTCGTTCTATTTCCCGCGCTGGAGGTATATTAAATCTCTCGTTTTGGCATATTTATTTCTAAAATAATATTTTAATTGCTTTCACGTGCCCACCGAAAATCATGACGCGTCTCCTTGGCGCTAGACTTTTTCCCTAAAACGCTTACGTAATTTATTAAAAACAACCAATATTCCCTTCACTTTGATCACGTGTTATAGTGTTATTCCCTTATCTAAGAGAATCGGGGATTTTCTGTACACTTTTACTAAAAACTTCAACTAAGATGTTGGTATGTCCGTCACTTTCCAAAATTATTTTTATAATAAAGCAAATTGGTTAACAACTCAGCTGTTTTATGACTGCAACAACGAAAACATTATTTATATATTTCGCTACAAACGTGGTTTAATTCTTTACATTCAAACATATCAAAGTAACGCTTAAAAATATTTTTTTTAATTGCATATATTTTATAAATATGATATTTCTTGTTTTCCAGAGCTGTAATTAATAATGCATTCAGAATTTTCATCTTCGTCCTCCAAGTTACAAAAGGTATAAGTTCGATGCAACAAAGCAATATTTTTTCTGAGTGGATATACACTGCAGAGCCAGAAAAACTGGTACATCTTCTTAATATCGTGTCGGGCCCCCATGAGCACGCTGAAGTGACGCAAAACGATGTGGTATGGACTCGACTAATGTCTGAAGGTATCCTGGAGGAAATTCACACCATGAATCCCGCAGGGCAGTCAACAAATCCATAGAAGTGCGAGGTGGTGGAGATCTCTTCTCAACAACATGTAGCAAGGCATCCCAGATATCTTCAATAATGTTCATGTTTGGGGATTTAGGTAGCCAATGGAAGTGTCTAAAGTCAGAAGAGTGTTCATGGAGCCACTTGGTAGCAACTCTCGACGCGTGCTGTGTAGCATTGTCATGCTGGAATTGTCCCATTCCGTCGGAATGCACTATGGACATGAATGAGTGTAGGTGATCGGGCAGGATGCTTAAGTACCTGTCACCTGTCAGAGTTGTCTATAGACGTATCAGAGGTCACATATCACGCCAACTGCACACGTTCCATACTACCACAGAGGCTCCACCAGATTGAATGATGACCAGATTGTTGACAAACAGGATGGATTATCCAATATGGAATATTGATGTTGTCTCCATACTCGTACACGTGCATCCGTCCGATAAAATTGGAAACGAGACTTGTCAGACGAGGCAACGTGTTTCCAATCATCAGTAGTCCAATGGTAGTGTTGTCGGGTCCAGGAGAGGCGTAAAGCATTGTACCGTGCAGTTAACAACGGTACACGAATGGGTCTTCGGCTCTGAGAGCCCATATTAATGACGGTCCGTTGAACAGTTCGCAATCTGATACTTGTAGATGCCCCAGCATTGAAATCCGCGGAAATTTGAGTAAGTATTGCACGTCTATCTCGTTTACGGATTCGCGTCTGGCGTCAATGGTCCAGTTCTTTAAAAGTCTTTTTCCGGCCTCACCGATGGCGGAAATTTGATGTTTTACCGGATACCCGATATTCACGGTACACTCGTGAAATGGTCGTACGCGAAAATCCAAATTTCATCGCTACTTCGGAGATGCTATGTCCCATCTCTCGTGTGCCGACTATAACGCCACGTTCAAAGTCACTTAAATCTTGATAACCTGCCATTGCAGAAGCAGGAACCGATCTAATACATTTGTCAGACATTTGTTGTCTTATATAGGCGTTGCCGACCGCATCGGGTTACGATGATTGGTTGCATACCCCCGTTATTTGCAAACGCACGCCTGTACCAGTTTTTCTGGTTCTTCAGTGTATGTCCCATCAAATTACTGGAGTAAAATTCCATCCTCTGGTCTCTAGTTTAACGTGGTGTTTATTGTAAAACAAAACTGCATAAAACTGAGGCTGCAAGGCTCGCAATCCAGGAAGCTGTACTTTTTTGGTAAAAAGCTAAGATATCTACCAAATAATTAAAAGATTGTATGCGAAGCTTTAAAGACTACGTGGAGGAAACTGAAAAAGGCCAGACAGGGTGGTGTAAAACCAGGGGTGTAGTGGAGCTGGAACGCCGTTCCGGCATTGCATTTTGTTTCCCGCGAGAAATAAATAAGAAAAAATTTTGAAAACGTCCTTAAAACCGCGCGATTTTTGTCACCCAGGTTAAAGTGATCTGGCACTGCTTATTTTCCGACTGCACCACTGTCTGAAACTAACAAAAAATGTGCCTAAAATTGGTCTTAATGATGAGCAAGTCAAATTTAAAATAAATGTAAATAATCTTGATCATATTTCTAGTTTCCACGCCATTAGCTTTGCCATGACTTACATTTCCCAAGACTTGTTTTTACTGGTACATTTTCAATATTTTTGGTGGTGTTCCTCCAGATAGTAAATTAACTGGTTACAATGTTAATAAATTAAATAAAGAATGGAAGATCTCCATTATCGGAAATATTATTCGATTTACAATTTTCATAACCATAATCAAACAGGGGTTAAAATAAAAAATCTCATCACTGTTAATAATGACATTGTCTTTAAAGTACCATAAAATTTCATGAGCATTAAATTTTTTTTATTCTCTGAATCGGTTATAAATTTATAATTTTGTACTTCAAAGTGATATGATTGAGTCCATTTCACTTACTGTCATTATCCGTAACGTTTCACTCAAAATACTGCTTTTTTAAAAAATTCTTTAACATTTTACTTTCTCGTATACCAAATACAAAGAGAAAATATTGTAACCATCAAAAAATTCGATCTAGAGATTTTAATGGATTCCCACCTTTTAGACCTCTCCGAGTCTGAAAGAAAAGACATTTTTAGAATTAAATATGTGAACACGTTCAAAAAGCAACGTGCTAGATTTATGAAATTTTGCATATTGTTTTAAAACTAGAATTGTAGATCCGAATAAAATTTTTGGCTAGATCTATTGGATGGATTGATTGACTGTCGATCTGTCTGTTCGCGTGTGTGAACACCATGATTAAGATAGAGGAATTAATTTAAGTTTGTGATCTTGACATTGAAATTATACACGTGTAACGAATTCTGGACCAAATCCATCAGCAAGTTGACTGTCTATCTGCAGGTGTGTATGAGAACATGATAAGTTAGAAACGCAATCGCTAGATTAGTGAAATTTGACATAAGGTCTTGACAACAAAATTGTAGTTCTGTATCAAATTTTAGACATATTTGGGGGAGAGGTCCGAAATGCTTACTCTATTCTCCTCACTTTTCTATGAGGCTAAACGTGCCATATTATGTATACAAGGAAGAATATACCCGCTGGTTTTGTAAGTTTTATAAGTTCAGTGAGTGCAATCTGATACTCAACATTAGTTGAATCATCTAATTAAAGAATTAGATCAAATTCTATTGTACATAATGAAATTGTGAATTTTTTTTAAAAAAAAAAGCGCTATTTTTTTACTTTTTAAAAGTTACTTCCTAAAATAATATGCAACCTATTTGACAAAGTTTCTTCTTTTAGTCCTTGCAACACATCGGTTCCGAAAATCTTGATTTGAAAAAAGCAAAAATTTGAACATCTCAAGAGATTTTATTATAATTACCATCCTAGATGGTTGAGAACCGTTCATTATAATTGTTTTTAATAATAATATTTGCTTGACAGCCGACATTTTTATTGACCGCTTAAGTGAAATCTACGAAGTGATAAAAAAAAAGAGCGGGGCATACTTCAAGAGGTAGTAAAACTCATCAAATGCAGCCTTCTTCATCATAGCTTAACAGTTGAAAAATTAAAAGCGCTGAGGACATTTAATGGTGAACGCAGGGAAATGCGAAGAATTCCTCTAGGAGAATTCGTCTTGGATATTATAAAATCAGATTTAGTTTTAAAAAATGGTAATAGTAATTAAAGACTAAAAAAAGTGGTAAGCGATGCAAGTGCCAAAAAGATTCTAAAACCGTTTTTCACGTTAAAGTGTCAAATGAGTAATACTTTATAACGTGGTAAACGTCAAAAGGCCCTGGTAGTCCTTTAAGTAGTTCAAAAGAGCATGTAAAGAAAACGCTAGTGTTAACGTCTCTACGGACTACTAAAGCAATTTTTTCGATTTCCCAATATTTTTGCTTTTGGCACTTTGTAACGCTTACGATTTTTAGTCTTGAATTTTTCAGAAGAACGACCACCTATCGCAATGCACGACTGGATTGGCGAACTCTCTCAAACACATTTTACGCTCTTGTAACAGCAGTCAAAATTTGACCACGAGTTCCTCTTGAGTATCTCATGGCCGTAGTGCTTGTGATATCTTCACAAAAAGAAATCGGGACACTATACATCTTAAAGACAAAGCTATGGGACTTCATCGGCCGGAAAGATGACGTGCAGATAGTTCTTTAATTTTTGCCGAATTTGGTAGTGTTCTATCGTACTGTAACCACACACGACACTAGATTTCGACCAAAATATTCTTCAGCAATCCTGGCAGGGAGTTCTCCAGGAAAATTTGGTACGTTTGTCATCAAGTCGTTTCGACTTATTTAGCAGGGCCGAATTAAGCCCTCTAGGAGGCCTTAGACAATGCAAGGCTCGGGGCCCCCTTTTCCCCTCCCTAACTTCCAAAACTAGATATTTTTGTATTAATTTTAATTTAATCTCCATATAAGCAGTTTTTAAGCTGCAAATTTTGACAAACTGAAATAACGAAACATTTAATTGCGGGTCACTTACAAGAGAGTTGGTTTCAGTATATACCGTATAAGAAATGCAAAATTAGAATTTAAAAGTAATTTTATAAAAAAATAGTAAAATAAGACAACACTTTTTAATACAATCTAAATTCAATTTAATTAAAGGATCGGACAATTTTTGAATTATAAAGCAACATACAGGGTTCCCACTTATATCCGTTACACCCCCTTAACTTCTAAACAGTGACTGCTTAGGCCATAAGGTTGGTGTCTAGGTATAGTAAAAAGGCTATGCGCTACTCGATGAGACAACTTACAACGCCATCTATAGGCAAATTTTGGAATTAGCTGTCCTATCTCGTAAACGGTGAAAGATACGAGAAAAAAGTCAATTAGAAAGTTGTAGAGCACTCTCGATTTAGTACGAAAATTGACTCGATTTTAAACACTATAGCGTCGTGAAACGCGAGCGAAGCGAGAAAAGACCACCTTACGGACACCAGGGACTACTACTATAAAAAGGTTTTTTCTGCTGGGTTGTACGTTAAAGCTGAGAGTTATGGCAAAATTTGGCATTAACAAGTATTTATTTTTATTTATTTAAAGAAAAGCACACTACAGAGAAAACTCCATTTACAGAGTGCTGACAAACACACAAAGAACAAAAATCACAATGAGTAAATAAAAAATAAAAAAATATGCCTTAGAAAGCAAAAAGTAGACCACTGAGAATACATAAAATCATAAAACTTATGCAAACGTATATATAATTAAAAACGAAAACACATAATCACAAAAGTTTAAGACACACTATGACACCAAAAGTCGTATTTTTTTTTTTTAATTTAAAGTTCATTTCCAAAAAGCAAGGGTCAAAAGTCAAAACACGCAAACACCGAGTCTAATAAAAAACACACCAGGAGTTTAAAAGTTTAAAAACGTAAATACACACTTGAGATTTTAAAAAAAATGCAACACTTAAGATAAAAATAAATCAAACACGGCGCCAAAAAACTGGTCGAATGCATAAGAACACGGAAAATCAAATAACATAAAAATCTAAAATTTTGTAGAAAGGCAAAATAAAACATATCATGTATTTAAAAGATGCAAACATTTCGACTTAAAAGCACCTAGAGACATATTAAAGTAGTGCGAGATTGTGGGCGTAAGGCAAAATCAGCTGCAAGGCTGTATCGTGAACGTTTTTCTGAAGGCCCGCCCGAATCCTACACGGCAGACCATCTTAAAAGTTGTAAAACGTTTAAGGGAGACGGGCTGCGTGACCAGCCGACCTCGAGTTCGTAGACCTCGTAATGCAAAGTGCAACCTGAAGATGTTCAAGCATACGCTCTCGCCCATACTCAGAGCAGCACAAAAATGATCCGTGAAAATTGTGGCCTCTCAAAAAGCCGCGTTTGGACAATCCTTAATGAATCAGGTGCTCATTCATACCGATCCACACCTGTGCAGGGATGGCTGTTGAGAGACGTTACACGTCATGCAACTTTGTGATGAATAACTTAGAGGATCACCCAACATTCCTGGCAGACATAATATGGACGGATGCGGCATGTTGTTCGCGTAACGGAATGTTTAATAGACAGAACTTCTGATTGGAAAATCCGAGATATGTGTCGAAGTTCGACATCAACTACACTGGTCGATTAATGTTTGTGCGGAATTTTAATGACAGGATCATTGGACCATTTTTACGAGGAACGTTAACGGGACAACGGTACTTGGAGCTTCTGCAGGATGTAATAACCGACTTGTTGAGAATCTACCGTTGCACCAACTCAGAAAGTATGGTTCCAACATTGCGCCCCTCGCATAAGATTTCAAATGTTAGACATTCCAGAATCAGCATCGGGTATGGTGGTTTCGTAAGTGGCCCCGCTCTCACCTGACTTGACCCCAATGGATTTCTTCTTATGGGGACACATAAAAGGGCAGGTATATGCCCCTCCTTGCAGGATCTTCGACGACTCTACTGATGCGCGCCTCGTAACACCTGCCATGTTGCAATGTGTGTATAGTTTGGCTAACGCAGAGCATTTTGAGCAATATAAATAAATGATCCAGAAGACAGGGACGTGTCTCAGTTTTCTTTCTTCCACTCTTTATGACATGACAATTTTGACCAAACATATTTCCTTTTTTTTTTGCATTCTGTTTTGAGTATTAGTGTGCGCAAGGTACCTTTTCGTACTAAATCGAGAGTGATCTACAACTTTCTAGTTGACTTTTTTTCTCGTATCTTTCACCGTTTACGAGATAGGACCGCTAATTTCAAAATTTGCCGATAGATGGCGTTGTAAATTGTTTCATCGAGTGCACGCATAGCATTTCTACTATACCTAGACACCAACTTTGTGGCCTAAGTAGTCACCGTTTAGAAGTTAAAGGGGTGTAACGGATATAAGATTGGAACCCTGTATTTTTTTAGAATTATAAAAACATAATACAAATATCCAGAAAGTAAGTACCGTTTGGGTATTAAAAGATTAGCAATTTGTTTTCATTTGTATTTTATTACAGAAAATCTACACCTTAAACTACTTTTCGACATATTCACCATGCGAATTAAGGTCATGTGTATAACTTGACCTAGTACACATACCTCGTTTCGTAGAATTCCAGCCGCCTGCAACCTGGACCAGTTCTGGACGTTTACCTTGATCTCATCATCACTTGCAAATTGCTGGCCGGCAAGAAATTACTGAGATGAAAAAACAAATGGAAGTCGGATAGAGCTGGTCTGGACTGACTTTCACTTATCTGACGATAAATTTCAAGAGGAACATTTCGTCATTCAAAAACTTGAGAACGGCTTTTATTTCACAGTTGCGGGCCGATCGATTGTTTTAAACATAATTACTGACAAATAATTGACTTCAAACGTTAACGTAAACAAACGAAATGGCAGACTCATTCGTTCTCGAGTTGAAGGATGTAGTCACATGCGCGACCTTCGTGCTGTCAGATGTGCGGAGATGCGCATACGGAACTTCTTCTGGATGAGCTTTAAATAAGGCTGAAAAGGAAAATTTATTAGAGAATGTTGTTAGAATAATGTTCAAAATGTAAACGATACTAGATTTCAATTTGATGGTCGAGCGCAGGACTTGTAAATTAAAAGAAAGCACAAAACCTCTAAATAATCTCCAAACCTTAAAGGTTGGAGTTGCCTATTTAATAATCCGGCTTTATTAGGTAGTCATGGTTGATCTTTGTCCAAACACTGAGATCTGCCAGCTGTTGAAATATAACTTTCACACATCAACACAGTGCATTGTAGATGTTCATTACACTTTACGTAGAAAAGGTTTTCATCCATATTCAGAACTAGCTGTTACCCGCGTCTTCAGTGCGCAGAAGAATTTTAATTATTCTTTTTTTTTAATTCACGAATGTAAATGTTTTGTTGCATTTGAAAGGGGAAAGCAAAAGTTCTGAAGGTTGATAATACTCAATTGGACGGCTGACAGGAGTGTCCTGTACATGTATGCTGATATAGTTATGTGAATTGTTTATCTATGATAATATACTTTTGTATACACGTTATTTGAGGATGTAGAGGTTGTGTGGGCTGTACACGTGAACCAGGCCACATATAGTTGCCCATGGGAAAATATGGTTTTCCAAATATGCCTACCCCACTTTCAGTGTACTAGCCCTGAGCCTCGCAATGATATTTTTAAAGGGATTTGTTACTTTTTCAACTGAGATGATAAATCCTTCGGTGTTATCGGAAGGCGTGAATTAAAACACTCTTCTTCTCCCTATATCAGTCAAACAGTAGCTTTCACGACGTTGTACCTAGGTGTGTGAATTTGTAACGGTGTGCCATGCGCAGTCTCTGGATATCGAGGTTTTCGATTAGTAGTACCGGCACACCGACATTCAATCCTCGGCTTGTCGGAAGGTGCCCCTGACAATTACTAAGATTTGAAGAGCTCTACAGAATATGATGTTCCTTGATGCCCATTACTCGTATCTCAGATGGATATTCTGTAATATCTTGCGTGAAAAATTAAACAAAACATCGAGAGAATAATTCACTAACGTATTGGACCCTGTGTAACCGTGATAAGCTGTAAATGCTACTACAACAGGAAACCGGAAGTGCAAATCTCCTTTGTTGTTTATGAAGTCAAAGAAAATTTTTCTTATATTACTTTAGCACTGGCAAAACCGCGAGCGAACATTAATTTGGCTTGAATTTATTTCTATAAGAATAAAAGTATTGTTAGAAATTACGTTACAAAATATTTTAAACACTTTAAACAATCAGAGAAAACATTTCATCACATGGTCAAATGGCATTTAAAAGATAATTTTCTGGTCTTTAAAATGGCATAAAATAATTGTTTCCTAATAAATATTTCAGAAGTTATGGCAAAAGCTATAACATTAGGCTTAAAGGCTAATTTTCGTTATTTAATTAAATATCTTAAGAACTAATTGACTCTGAAAGTTGAAAATAGCACCTTTGACCTAGAAATATGCTCTAGAGTGCCGTGTGTAAATTTCATGTCGCTACCGTTCACCGTTTGGAGGAGTTCTTGTGACCGACAGACGAGACAAATACATATGAATTTCTGCCTTATTTTACAATGACATAAAGATAACAAAATTTTTCAGAAATAAAGGTATAAGTTGGTTCAAAGTCTAACCGTTTCCTAGCAACAGAGTAGCTTATAAATTTGCGTTTTTCAAAATCTCTGCGTAATTAAAGTTATTAAACATAAAAAATTAATAAAGATTTAAGGAAAAATGTCACAGAAAATAAATGGGTATCATTAAAAGGTAAATTTAACTTTAAGATGGTATAAAAATAACTTTATCGGACAATTTGTTTCCAATTACGGCGAAAAAAATGATCACGTGATGTTGATTTTAAAATGAAGATTTATTCCACATGTTTTCGCATTCCTAAGGATCACGTGACAGTTGACTGAAAATAAAATAATCTTCATCGCTAATCGAGTCAATGGCTTTCTTTGCTAATTAATTTAATCGTAGTCAAAAATAATTAATTTCAACGTGATTTCACCACCTACCTATGTCCGTTCCTGGGTTTCAAGCTAGCTTGCATTTTCATCCAAATCGGTTTGTATTTGCCGTGAAAGCAACAAAGACAGACAGAAAGACAGACAGACATCACTTTCACATTTATTATATTACTAGCTGTTCCCGCGACTTCGTTGCGCAGAAGAATTTGAATTATTCTTTTTTTTATTCAGAATGTAAATGTTTTGTTGCATTTTGAAAGGAGAAGTAAGAGTTCTAGTGGAGATAATACTTAATTGGACGGCTGACAGGTGTACTGTACATGTACTGATATAGTTATGTAAATTGTTTACTATTCTAATATACTTTTGTATACACATTATTTGACGGATGTAGAGGTTGTGGTGGACACGAAAGACACGGTATAGTTGCCATCAAAAATGGTTTTATCATGTACAGTCTGCCACTTTCAGTATCTGGCCCTGAGCGGCAAATGACATTTTAAAGGATTTGTTGCCTTCTGAACTGAATGATAATCCTCGGCATTATCGAGGCGTGGAATTAAATACTCTCTTTCTCCCTATATCAGTCTTACATTGTAGCTTTGACGTTTGACATTGGGTGTATTTGCGACCGTGTGCCATTAGCAGTCTGGTATATCGAGGTTGCGTATTAGTAGATTGGCACACCGGCATTCAATCTCGCTTGTCGGAAGGCGCCTGACAATTCTAAGATGTTGAAGAGCTCTCAGATATGATGTTCTTGTTAATGCCCTACTGTATCTACAGAAGGATGATTCTGTAATATCCTCACTGTGAAAATTAAACAAAACATCAGAGAATAATTCACTAGTCATTGGATCTTTGTAACCTATTAAAAGCGTAGTATCTACTACAACCTAACCAGGAAGTGAAAGTTTCCTTTTTTTTAATAGGTCAAAAGCAATATTTTCTTATATTAGCTTGAACACTGGCAAACGCCTGCAGAAACAGTAATTTGGCTTGAATTTATTTCTATAAGAATAAAAGTATTAATGAAATTACGTTAAAAAATATTTTAAACTTTAATAACAATCAGAGAAACCATTTCATCGCAATGTAATTATTAGCATTAAAGATCATTTTCTGGTCTTTAAAATGGCATAAAAATAATTGTTGTTCTAATAAGATTTCAGAAGTTATTCAAAACGTCTAGCATTAGGCTTAAAAGCGGCTAATGTTCGTTATTTAATTAAATATCTAAGAACTAATTAACTCTGAAAGTTGAAAATAGCACCTTTTGTAAATTTCATGTCCTTAACGTTCACCATTTGGAAGTTCTTGACACAACTCGACAGACAGACGAATCTGTAATTTCTGCCTTGTTTTATAAATATTTATAAATAAGCAAATTTTCAATAAGATAAATTAGTTCAAATCTAACCGTTTCCTACAGAGTATAAATTTGCGTTATTTCAAAATCTCTGCACATTAAAATAAATTAATAAATTGAATGAAAAATGTCACGAAATAAAATTATATCATTGAAAGTAAATTTTTATCTTTAAGATGGTATAAAAATAATTTGTATCGGACAATTTGTTCCGAAGTTACAGCGGAAAAAGAGTTACGTGATAGTTGATTTTAAAATAATTTATTCCACATGTTTCGCATTCCTGAAGAATCACGTGACAGTTCTATTGAAAAATAAAAAATTCATCGCTGAATCGCGGAAATGGCTTTCTTTGTTAACTAATTTTAATCTGTAGTCAAAATAATTAATTTAACGTGATTTCCACAGCCTATGTCCGTTCTTGGGTTTGAAGCTACAACTCTGCCAATTTTCATCAAATCGGTTTTGTGGTTTTGGTCGTGAGAAAGCAACAAACAGACAGACAGACACACTTTCGCATTTATTATTTTACTAGCTGTTACCTCGCGACTTCGTGCGAATTTGAATTATTCTTTTTTAATTCACTAACGTAAATGTTTGTTGCATTTTGAAAGGGAAAGGAAAAATCTGACGGTTGATAATAATTGACGGCTGACAGGAGTGTACTGTACATGTATCTGATATAGTTATGTAAATTGTTTACTATGCTAATATACTTTTATACCACGTTATTGCACGGATGTAGAGGTTGTGTGGGCTGTACACGTGAACAGCCACATATAGTTGCCCATGGGAAAATATGGTTTTTCAAATGTACGCCTGCCACTTTCGGTGTCTGGCCCAGCCTCGCAAATGATATTTTACGAGGATTTTACCTTTTGAATTGAGATAAATCCTTCGGTGTATCGAAGGCGTGGAATTAAAACACTCTCTCTTCTCTCCCTATATCAGTCATAGTGCTTTACGACGTTTGTACCTAGGTGTGTAATTTTTAACCGTGTGCCATTGCGCAGTCTCGGTATATCGAGGTTACGTATTAGAGTACTGGCACACCGACTATGCTTCTAGGCTTGTGGAAGGTGCCCCTAGACAATCTCTAAGATCTTGAAGAGCTCTACAGAATACTGATGCTCCTTGTTAATGCCATTACGTATCTACGAAGGATATTCTGTAATATCTCACTTGAAAATTAAACAAAACATCGAGAGATTAATTCCTAACGTCGTTGATCACTGTAGCAAACTAAAAAGCACAAATGCTACCACAGGAAACCGGAAGTGAAGTCTCCCTTTGTTGTTTATGGTCGAAACAATATTTCTTATATTAATTTTAACATGGCAGAAGTCCGCGCGAAACAGTAATTTGGCTTGAATTTTTCTATAAGAATAAAAGTATTGTTAGAAATTACGTTAAAAAACTTTTTTAAACTTTATAGCAATCGGAGAAAATATTTCACCAATGGCATTAATAGCATTAAAAGATCATTTTCTGGTCTTTAAAATGGCCTAAAATATTGTTGTCAATAAAGATTTCAAAGTTATTGGCAAAACGTCTAAGCATTAGGTTAAAAAACGGCTAATGTTCGTTATTTAATTAATATCTTAAGAACTAATTAACCTGAAAGTTAAAAATAACACCTTTGACCTAAAACTATGCTCTAGAATGCATAGTGTAAATTTCACGTCGCTATCATTCACCGTTTAGGAGGGTTCTTGTGACCGACCGATCGACGACAGACAGGCAGATACATGAAATCTGCCTTATTTTATGATGATTTATAAATATAAGAAATTTTCAGAATAAAGGAATAGGTTCAAAGTCTAACCATTTCTAGCAAATGAGTAGCTATAAATTTGCGTTATTTCAAAATCGTCTCACGTAAAATTTAAAAAATTAATAAAATTGAATGAAAATGTCATAGAAATAAAATTGGTATCATGAACAGAAGTTTTTATCTTTAAGATGGTATAAATATAATTTGTATCGGACATTTGTTCGAAATTTACAGCGGAAAAAGGATTACGTGATAGTTGATTTTAAAATAATTTATTCCACATGTTTGCATTCCAAGTATCACGTGACAGTTTATTGAAAATAAAATCTTCATCGCGAATCCGAGTCAATGGGCTTTCTTTTTAACTATTTTTTAATCTGTAGTCAAAAATAATTAATTTAACGATGATTTCACCTACTAGTCCGTTCTTGGGTTGAAGCTTCAACTCTGCAATTTTCATCCAAATCGGTTTGGTAGTTTTTTTCGTGAAAGCTAAAAGACAGACAGACAGACAGACAGACAGATAGACAGACAGACACACTTTCGCATTTATTATATTATTAAGGATTAAGGATATTCGTAAGATAATGTGACAATCTGCGTCGAACTATGCTCCAGAAACTGATGTATCTCTAAGATCCCGCCATATCATTCCCTTTGCTCTTCACTGAAATTTTCGGAAAAATAACCTAAATGACAGGAAGACTGTTCTTTTAAACTCACGGGAAATACTCAATCATTGAATTTTTGTCCCATGTCTTCCGGAATCATTTTATAGTGAGTTCATTGTAATTTTTTAAAGATTTAGTTTCTTTTCAAAGCTTTCCATGTTTCTTTTCTGTTTTTTGCGAAGAGTTTATTCATCATTAGTTTCTGTGTATCCAAATTGATAAAAGTGCTTTTTCCTAATTTTCTATGTATAATGCCGGAAAGTGTTCACTGATGAACTTAAAGCATTCCCATTTCATCAAAGCCTTGGCAGATTCCTTCATCATTTCTGCCTTAATCTGAAGTGGAGCTAAGATGATATCTTCTGGAGCAATTCCAGATGTGATTCAGGGTGTTTTGGTTATTTCTTTTTGATGGAATACTATTCTTTTTCCGGTTCTTTCTCATTTGCAGAAAGTATGATTATTTGGTGTACCCTCTTTGTAACAGTTTTGTTTGATAAGACTAATACCAAGCAAATTGCTCATCTGTCAACATTCTACTTTAGTTTGTTGAGAATGAATCCCAAATTTTTGCATTATCGTTTGAAATTCACTCTTGGTTGATAGGATTCCCAAAACAAGATTTTGTTTTTATTTTCTCATGTACACCAAAAAAATGTCATTTACAATTTAAAATAATCTAAAACTATTACAAATATCATTTCAAATTAAAATAATATTGAATTAGATCTTTGAAACAATTGAAAAATATGGAACCTTTTAAGAATATTATAGCTTTAATAGTCAGTGACTGAAGAATTGGCTTGATTTTATTCACATTAGAATAATATTCTATTAACTAGAACTTTAGGGATTGAATCTCTTAATTTTGAACTGAAGATAGATAGTGAGAATGGCAGCACCTCGGCAGGCACCTAACATTTCAAACTTCACACTTCGCCAATTTAAGGATGTTTACTTCATGATCGCAAAAATGAGTAATGCGTTCGCTCTAATTATCACATTCAAAGAAACCAGATGCATTTTTTATGCGTTCGTTCCGATCTTAATTCACTCCGGAAGTTTCAGAGGTTTAGAAGTTTATACATACAGGGTGCCCCAAAAATGTGGAACGAGCCTTTATTTCCTTACATATTGATCCTAGACATGTATTTCCAATTACAAAGTTTCATCAAATAAGGTAAGAATTTGCATGAAGACAATTTGACTTCTAAGGGAATTGATTAAATTTTTATACGGTAGCCTTAGTGGGCCTTCGGCTCTGAGAGCCCATATTAATGACAGTCCGTTGAACAGTTCGCACGCTGACACTTGTAGATGCCCCATCATTGAAATCCGCGGCAATATGAGGAAGTGTTGCACGTCCATCTCGTTTAAGGATTCGCGTCTGACGTCAATGGCCCAGTTCTTTCAAGGTCTTTTTCCGGCCTCACCGATGGCGGAAATTTGATGTTTTACCGGATACTCGATATTCACGGTACACTCGTGAAATGGTCGTACGCGAAAATCCAAATTTCATCGCTACTTCGGAGATGCTATGTCCCATCTCTCGTGTACCGACTGTAACGCCACGTTCAAAGTCACTTAAATCTTGATAACCTGCCATTGCAGAAGCAGGAACCGATCTAATACATTTGTCAGACATCTGTTATCTTATATAGGCGTTGCCGACCGCATCGGGTTACGATGATTGGTTGCATACTCCCGTTATTTGCAAACGCACGCCTGTACCAGTTTTTCTGGCTCTTCAGTGTATTATCAACTATTTTTATTTCAAGATCTAGAAAATCTGCAGAAGAAAAACCTTCATTAGTTTTTAGCAATATCAAATATTCTGGATAAAAGTCAATTTGTGTTGTCCAGTCTCCTACTGTTGAACATATTAATAAATCATCAATATATCTATACATGATAGAAGAATTATTGTAAATATTTTCTTTTTCAAAATAGTATAAATATAAATTAGCTAGAGCATTACTAGCTGGTCCACCTTGTGGAAGTCCTTTAATTTGTTGGTATAATTTATTGTCAAAGCTAATATAATTTTCTTTTAATATACCTTGTATTAATGTTTTATATTTTTAAATATTAATCAATTTATTTATGCTAAAATCTTCATGAATTTGTAATAAAATTTTCATCATATATTTAATATCTATACTATTGAATGAATCTTGAAAATCAAAAGTATTTACAGAATAAATATTTATATATTTAATACTATTTATAATTTTGTAGCTATTATAAATAATAACTATTATTTTATACTTTTAATTGTTTTATAATCTCTTGCAGAGTATTATTCATCGAATCGCAATTTTAATTAGATATTTAATTTATAAGTGTAGATGGGCATTCAGAATATTCAACTTTCATAAAATTCCATATTCTTGTTCGAAGATTCAAGTTTAAAAAATACTGATATTTGGAAAAACTCCTCATCATTTTGTTTCTTTTAGAGAACAAAAGAAATTCTACTGGCTGCAATGCCTACAACTTTCTAAATCTTAATGGCATTCAACTGGAATTTTTATATAAGCTGCTGTAGATATCTGGCTTCGACGTTACGAAAGAAAATTTACGATATGTTTAGCGCATGCGCAGTTAAAAAGTATTTACCACAAATACTCATATTTCCTTAAATATTCAAGGTATTTGCTTCAAATTTTAATACAAAGTTTCTCTAACATATTGTCGTATATTCTGTAAGTTTTGCAAAATTTGAGTGATAACTCTGCATGTTATAACCAAAAACCATGAGAAAAATTTGGTGTTTAAAGAAGCCTTTACATCTCCCTAAATATTCATTCAATGTTTACGAAAATGCATGTCAGCAATGTGCAGAAGAAGCAAAACCATTGAAGAAAGTTTCAAAACACTATCAAATTCCTGTGAAGCAGGTGAGCCCAAATTATTTTCTTCTTTATCAATTTGTGGACGGTCCCCTAAATGATCTCATGTCAAAATCTTCACTGTAAAATGTGAGTTCCCACGATTGTACGTCCCACGATTCTTCACAACTGATTGTGAACCATTGTATTCAAATGAACTCCAAATTTTGCACATTTTACCAATCTTGCAATATTTTTGGTCAGTAGTGTAGTTCAAAGACTGGTCATCTGATACTACTTTGTGGAGCGTATGATGTCGCAGGAACTGCCTATAGGGAAAGCACGAAATTCATGCTAAGGCACATTCTTAATTTTTCTCTTACGAATCGTTTGTCTTACTATGTGGATGCATAAAATAAGAAGAACAGGGAGTAAATTTCTGAAGATTGACAAAATCAAATCATCTGATGCTATTTTGATTCATTTAGCGATTCTCTGAAATTCTTCAAATTGTTCGATTTGATGCGTAGTTTTAGAAAGTTTTTAATTAATTTATTTATTTTGTTGTTGTTTTATTCAACTTTCCAGTTCTCAATGAAAGGTGACACCTGTTCTTCTCGGAAGCAAAAACTGATTCTGGTAAGAAATGTAGAAAAGAGTGGAGGCATCAAATGTTGTATGCCGTTTGTAGTTTTTTAATATATATATATGTTATATGCTTATATATGTTACGGTCAATGTGGATAATCGGTTATTGTGGGTAATAACCGGTTAACCCTTTCTAAGGCCGTGGGAATATACTTCCCGCCAAATTCTTCAATTTTTAAATGCATTTTTTAAGGTTGGCGCAATTTCTCGCCAAATTTTTTGATGAAACAAAAACCTGGATGTTCCAATTTCTTATCTCAAACTATAACGAAGTGTCTTGACTTGGTAATTAATTATTAATTAATAAAATTAATTAAAAAATAATGTCATCCAATTAGCTAAATGAATTTCTTTTATTAAATTAATCTCATTGCCAAAGTTCTTTCATTATACGACTACTAGAAAAAATGGCCTTATAAAGGGTTAAAGTGGAAAATCGATTATTCTCTTTAACCGATTACTATCTACCAGTGATGTAAAATACCCAGGTATTTATTTTTAAGGGTAAATACCCAGGGTATTTACCTGGGTATTTATTTTCCAATTAACTCTATTCAGAAAAAAATACAAGCATTGCCGTGAAATGTGATTTCTCTATATAATATAAATATGTATAGAATATACATTGAGCATTAGGTAAGATAAAAAAAGAAAGAAATCTAGTTTTATGAACCTTTTAAATTATATAAAGGCTAAAAAAATGAATAAGAAAAAACAAAAACGCAATACTATATCACAGATCTTGCATAAAATTTGTGGCTTAAATGTCAATTCTTTTATAATACAATGAGTAAAGGAATAATACTGTATTTGTTGCTTTTTTAAAAAAGGGAGTTATTTTAACTAAATGAAAAAAAGAAAATAATGAGTTTGGTTTAAAATGATAAACAGCTGATAATAGAAACTAAAATGAAAGATACAATTGTTTATCATTCTTTTTGAATTAATTAGTCAAAATACCAGACATTGCTGATGAAAAGTTAGCAGATGTTTCAGTTCTAACAGTTTTTAAAAGAGAATTATTCTGAAAGTAATATTCATTCATATTACTTTCAACAAAGTTAAGTGATCTTTGTAACAAAATTTCAGCAACAAGAAATTTGAATTCTTTTGTTGCTGAAACTGTTGTATCATTTGACGATATATTAGATACACGCACTCACACAAAGTTTCCTGGTTAGATGGGATTCATCTGGATCATAAACAACAATACTTAAATGTTCTTGAAATTCTAAATTTGATGTAGTTGTCATGGTTGGAATTTGATTAAAAGAAAATTCATCATCTATTTTATCCCTTTCAAAACCTTTTTTAATCCAACAGAACTTTTGAAATATTTTTATGTGTTTCTCCATTTTGCTTACATTGGCATGTTTATACTTAACATTACAGTACTTAAATTGGATACTTTTATCCTTTCTTAACATTAAAAGCTTCAAGCAGGTAACTTTTCCCTTTTTTTTACTTTTAACGTAAAATATATAGTAATATTAATACACGTAAAGTAAGCGACTATGTATTCACTAAATCAAAACAGGAATGTTTGACTTCCAGCACGGCAATGTGAGTAAATTATGGATCACAAGATTCACTGCCGCTGTCTATCTCTACTAAGAATAAAGGAGAATGTGTTCATGTTGGTGCTGTACAGGAGAGATCGCTAGGCCTAGAGCAACGAAATTTGTGCAAACATACTTTGAAGCGTGGGAATGTGCACCTCGTAGCCGGTTTTTTTTTGAAATTTTAATTCATTAAAATTTAAGCGACATTTTGGCATTTTTCCTTAATAACTTCCGAAAATATTACACCATAAAAATGATTTTTATACCATCTGAAAATTTAAAAAATTATCCTTTTAATGATATCAATTAAGTTGTCATTCGATTCTTTCTCTGATTTTAATTCCATTGTTGAAAGCTAAGATAATATCCTATTGGATTTTACTTTCTTTTTTATTTGATAAATTTATCTGTGCAATCTGTAAGGAAAGTTCTCAAGATAGTAAGATATGAAGAAATAATCCAGTTAACTGAACAATTATGATTGCTATGTTTTAATTCATTTTACCGGCATGTTTTAAGCCAGCTAACATGCCGCTGGACGTAAAACGTGCCGCGCCATTTCGATGTTGAAATCAAATTTGTTAAATTATAGTTCGTGTCGATTAAGTACAATTAGATGTTGCTTGACTCCATTAGGGACTTTCAAATAGACAAGGAACAGAACAAGTGCAAGGCTACGTAAAGTACGCGGGTTAAATCTATATCGGAATTTAAAGTTTCAAATTACTTTGTTAAGGGAACCATGAATATCAAATTATGCATAAGAGAGTCAGTTGAAATTATATTCCCGACGAAAAGATGATTGCCGAAGGCGACTAGTATAACATAAACGGTGTTAAAAATTATTATTCTGCTAAATTACTATTACTCTATTGTAAGTGTCATAGATTCAAACCGGAAAAACAAAATTATCCCCCGATCCCGTTTAAGTTTTAGAATACTTTATCCTGAATCCTGTTAGCAATTGGGTTTTTTTTTATAATTTAGTCAAAACTTAAAAAAATTATAAACTATGTATTATGTATATAAATTTTATATGTTTGATTTTGAATCGCCATTCGCAAATACTTTAAAAAAATATCCAGTTTTGGGGTACATACTTTTTTATCTCATTTTGAATCACCTTTCGCAAATATCTTTTTTTTTTGCAAAATACCCATTTTTTTGAAATTTTATCTGTTTAATTTTGAATCGCCATTCACAAATACCTTTTTTGCAAAATATCCAGTTTTGGGATAGTTATAATTTTTATGTTTCATTTTGAATCACCATTCGAAAATGCATTTTTTTTTTGCAAAATATATAGTTAGGAGTATTTATAAATTTTATATGTTTTATTTTGAAATACCATTCACAAATACATTTTTTTGCAAAATATTCAGTGTACGGGTATTTATAAATTTAATATTTCTTTTTGAATCACCATTCTCAAATCCTTTTTTTTTAAAATTCCCAGTTTTGGGTATTTATAAATTTTAAGTTTAATTTTGAATCGTCATTCACAAATACTTTTTTTTCTTGCAAAATATCAAGTTTTTGGGTATTTATAGAAGTTTGTATGTTTCATTGTGAATCAGCATTCGAAAAGTTTTTTCCCCGCAAAATACCCAGTTTTTGGGTATTTACCCATGCCTTAGGTAAATACCCGGGTATATACCCAAAAAATATTTACCTACCCACTGGGTATTTAACCACCCCACATCATTGCTATCCATATTCACCGTATCATATATAAATAAAGCAGAGTGTGTGTGTTCCTTATACAAATCTACAGTTTTTGTCCAGTCTTGACGAAATTTGGCACATGTGCTCTTCAAAATAAAAGAAAGATCACTTTCAACTTTTCAAAGCCCAAAAGTAAATTAAAGTTTCAATTAATTAAAAATTAAGCGAGATTTTGGCGTTTTTCAGCGATATCTTCCGAAAATATTATCTCGCAAAAAAGTACTTTTACGCCATCTTAAAGCTAAAAAAATTAACTTTTCAATGACACCAATTTCAGCTCCGTACATTTTACGTGCAAATATACGGACATTAAACCATTATATACCAAACACTCTATTATTTCAATTTTTCAAAAAAAATATTACATTAATATGATAACATGAATGAAATATGAAAGAGAACGCTATTTCGAAGTTATTTAAATTATAATTGATTAATTAACTTTTAATTAGAATGATCTTTTTAATTAGAAAAATTATTTTTATTGGATTTCTAACTTTTATAGCAGACAGTTCAACATCTAGGTGCAACAATCAAAGCTAAAAAATTACACTGCTTAGGTGAGAATAAAAAGAAAAGTCTCCCAAAAAAAGGGACAAAGGTAAATAATGGGTTAAACGCATCATGAACAAGAATACACAGATGAAGAACTGTTGCTAGAACACATTAACAGAATTCTGGAAGAGCACTAAAAAAGTTTAAAAATAGAAGATTCACAGACAATTAATAATTTATGTCGGGAAGAACTATTGACTTGGTTCCGTTATTCCATTTTAACAGGAATTATAATTTGATTATTTGTGCTTTTCCAAGTGTAAAAATAGGTCATTATGCGCATAGTGTCCTGTCTCCTGCAACGTTTTGATGCAAAAAAGACCGAGCAACGCCAGTGGTGTAGTGACCCGGGGGCAAAGGGGGTATAGATTCTCCGGGCGCCAGTTTTAGGGGGCGCCATGGGCTCAAAACATTACTGTGTTTGTGCCATTTTTTAAAGCAATATATGATGAGGATAAAAATAATACCGTATGCCGGGTGCCATTTACTGCTTGCTAAGCCACTGATGGCGACTGGGGTAAAAAGAATCATATTGTTCCCCGGGTGCCACTTACTTTCGCTAAACCACTGTCCATGGTGACAAGTCATTAATGCGTTTATGTCTCTTTTTCAAGTCAAATATGATGAGGAGCCGAAAAAATACTCTGCCCGGGCGCTGTTTACACAAGCCAAGGCACTGATGATGACGGGGGAGCGAAAAATCATATTATGCCCCTGGCGCCACTTACCTTCGCTACGCCACTGAGCAACTCCGGGTGTTCTGCTAGTATCTTATATTCCAATGAGCTTGAGAATCCAAGAAGGTAAATTAATAGAATTTTCAGATGTGAAATAAAATTTCAGATTCCTTTGTTTTTGTTTTGTTGAAATAAAATTCTGAACAACACATGGACTGTTGAATGGATTCGAACCGTGGTCAGATAACGAGAATTCCACACGACACCAATATGACTGAGGAGTTTGATTGACGACACCAGCGACCTCAGACCTTCATGAATGACGGATTTTATTTGGAGTCGATCTCGAATTTGTGATTCTCCAACATTGAATCTACGACTCTACCAACTAGGTCATAGAGGGTTTTTTTTCCGATACTGTACTGCAGAGTATATAATTTATGACAAAATTTACTTGAACTTTTTATGCTTTTCCATTTTGCTTGCGAATGGTTGCTTAGATGCCTTTGTTGAATCCTGTAATGTATTATCATTTTGTTAAGGAAAAAAGTTTTTTATAATTTTAGCATATTTATGTCCTTTAATCGCGTTAGTAAGAGTGTGTTCTGCTAATTTCTTTCGATCAGAAAAAGATGGGTTTGAGCTGTTTAGCGACGAGTTCGTTACTAAAACCTTTTCCACTCTTTGAAAATGCAACGTTACACGATTTTCGTTACGTATCTAACTTTCTGCAGACATCAACATGCAGTACTATTGTTACTTTCAGTATTTCAACAAACTATTTTACTGTTTAACATGCGGCATTTTCAAGCCGAATGTTTTCTTTAATATTGTGAGTAACAGTCAGCTTAAGTATCAGTCCTTGTAAGGTTTATGTGACTCACCCCCCGAAACAATGGAAACCGTAATAACATATAATAATTTTTCTTAGTTTTCTTCTTCTTTTCCCATTAAGAAGGTACTCGATTTTATAGTAATGTTACATTTCCCCATCCTTGTTCCAATAAACGAGTGAGTAGATTTTGCATATAAGTGTCACTTTTCAAGATACACCAGTTGTCGAAACGTTAACATCCAAACAAATGTCTACGTCTATATTTCAAAAAACCATCTGCAATGTTTAAACCAAAATTTCGAATTATTTTTCACCATATATGTAGGTAACACATGTGCAAGGCATTTCCTCCTTCTTTTGCTACTTACAGTTATTTATCAAGAGACTTTTTTTTGCTTACATTATTACTAATATAATTTTGAAACTAAATGAAAGAGTAGGAAATTAAAGATTTCAGCACGCTTAATTAAAAAAGTATATCTTATGTTTCCATCTTTTCACCTGGATTTTAATAAAGGTATGTATGAAATTATTGTTGTTTCTTTTCTATAAATTCATACATTTTGTTTGCACATTTGATCTTCTATATAACTTCTGATTTTCTATTTAAAATGTGTCATTTCTTTCTTTTAAAAAATAATTTGGAATCCATTTCGGCTGCATTGCATGATGCTTTATTTTTGCTCCGATGTTGAAATTCAGTTGCTTAATTGAAGTAGAAAGAAAACAATTAAAATTTCAGTTTTTGAGAAAATACCTCTAACAATCTTTGCCGGTTATTTTCTTTTCTACCCGCCCATTTAGTTTATTACTAGGAGTTTTTATTGTCGTTTTCTTTATTTCATGTATAACAGCTGTAATTAATACGGGATAACTGAAAGGAGGTAATGCAAGGTTTCGTACAGTTCCCTTTCAAAAATTCTTTCACCGTGATGGCCAGCACTAAATTATTACAGGTAAGTTTGTAGTAAAATTTTTGAAAATTATTTATTTAACCCTTCAAGGCCCAGTGTTTCATTTAAGCAACATACCAAATTTTGTCTTCTAAAATCTAGAGAATAAGACTGAAGCTCTAATGCCAGTAGTTGCCAATAATATATATACTGACATTTTTATTAAATCAATTTACAACATATAGATGGCAGCCTGAGTGCTGATAAAAATAAATTGATGTTTTTCTCACTTGAGGTTGAATCTTTTTTATCGTTGTTTGTACGCTTGAAAATACCATATTTTATTCTACAATACTGAAGGAAATTCCTTATCTGTATTATTATTAATGGAAATTCATCTATGTTTGATATTATAGAATTTTATCAAGGAATTTTTTTCTGAAATAAAGCCTAGTGTTGTCAGTTGACAACAAACTGTTTTCTAGCCGTAAACCATACTTAAAATAAAATAGGATTTTTTAAAGTATTTTTCCCATGTTTATCGGCTTTTAAGGTTTAGAATGGTGTTTCAGTGGTGTACAATAGGGTGTATTACGAAACACTTTTTTTGAAATTCAAAATTTTAAGTCGATGAAAAGTTGTCACTATGGTCACATATTTACCAAATAAAGTTTTAGTCAAATTGAGAAATATTTAAATCTCCCGGAATGTGCCTAAAGTTTGAAATTTTTTGCTAAAAATGTATATTATCAATTTTTTAAAATCACGAAAACAAAAATTTGCTTTCTATTTAAGTACAAAAATGTGAAGTTTAGTATTTTAATTAATAGTAAAAAAATATATCTGTCATGTACAATTTAGGTCTCCCGGAATCTACATGAAAGCCTTAATTTTTATATCAAACTCGCAGCTCATAATGAGTATCTTTGCGGTCCGCCAAACATGACAATATGTAACAAAATTTTTAACAAAAATTTCTTAGCTTAATTTTTAAAAATCCTAATTATACATAATTATGAAAAACGAGCCACGCCATTCGCCAATGTTCGATAACTAGTCGCATTACATCGACGCACCATTTCCCCAACCGGCGAATATTTTAGAGGTCGATAGCACACATAGACTAAGGATTATAGTCTATGATAGCACACATATAAGAAAATGGAGGTAAATGAGATCCAGTGCTGTTAAAATTTGAAGGCAAAATTCAGTCACGTTGGGAAGCCTAAATTTTAGAAATATTTGCCTGCCTGGTTTGAAAACACTCTAAATTTGGGATATGAAATTGTTTTCATGTTTGGAAGTACTTATCGGTCCGAGAAATTACTTTCACTTATCATAGGAAACAAGACACCTGTCATATTCATAACTGTTGGATCAATTTAGAAATTAATTTCTGCGGACCAGTTAGTAGCAGAGAAGAGATGCCAGGAGTTAGCCAAAAAACATCAATTTTACAATTGTCCTTGTTCTTTTCTTATATTGTGTTTTCGGAATAAACCTATGTTTCTACAAAGAAGAAAAAAAAAAAACTGCGGCCCGCATAAGCTTAGACTTGGTTTATTTGGCCTGTGATAGCATTTGGGTTTGACACCCCTGGTTTACTATAAAATGCCATCCAAGAATTATTTATGCATCACAAAATATTTTTAGAAGATGATCTTAAGATTCATTCAACTCTATAGAGAAATGCTTTTATGGTACTCTTTGAAAGCTACACTTATATTCTTTATCAAAGTTAATCCTCCGTCTGGCGCAATATTCGTAAATCTTGTATTAAATATTGTTAATACCCACTAATTTTAATTTATCATTCTAAAATTAATCATTGACCTTCTTTGGAAGGCTTAATTGAAAAAAAGTGGGGATATCATTGCAAAAATGTCTCACCTTCGCGATTATTTTCGATTAGTACATCTGGATTTGTGATTTCCGAGGCATTTCGTATAACCAAGGTTTCGGTTAACTCGAGTTCGGTTTAACCGGAGTTTTACTGATTACTATTTCACCAAATTATATTTTCGCTATTTCTGAAAGCGTACAACTATATAGACTAGAAAGAAAAGAATTGTTATTAACCTAAAGGATGTGTTGAAAATTGAAAAATATGCGTATTTGGCAGAAAAAATAAGGTTTTCATGTAGATTCCGGGAGACCAAAATTTTACATGACATATATATTTTTTTATTGTTAATTAACATACTAAACTTCATATTTTTGTACCTAAATAGAAAGCAATTTTTTTCATATTTTTTAAAAAAATTAAAAAGTTCATTTCTGACAAAAAATTTCAAAATTTAGGCCCATCCCGGGAGATTCAATTATTTCTCAATTTGACTAAAACTTTTTTTGGTAAATATGTGACCATAATGACAATTTTTTTATCGACTTCAAATTTTGAATTTCAAAAAAAAAAGTTTTTCGTGATACACCCTAGTGTGCCAGCAGTAGATTGTATATGAGACAAACTTAACTCTTTGCACTCTAAATATTAAAAATGTTGTTCTAAATGTTAATGAAAAGGTTGCAAATCCAAGTATATACAACTTATAATTTTATTTTTGTATTATTTTCTTAACGTAGTTCATAATTCATATATTTGATGGTTATTTTTCTTTCTCCGCGTTGGTTTGCTGCTCTCTCAAATTACCTATCGTTCGAAATTCATATCAAGTTTCACAATCACTCACTTTCATATTCGACTGTAAAGAAGAAAAAAAAAAGCCAAGAAAGGAAGAAGGAACAAAGTTCATTTTAAGTTATTTTCAATCCATTTCACTGACTTTCGAAAAGAAGCCTGTTATTCACATATAAGATTCGAAAAGAAACTTTACTCAATTCGGAATAATAGCAAATAAATTTGGCATTTCCAATTGAAGTAAGCACGCTCTTATGTCAAGTTTAAAATCCTAAAATGTTCAGAGTTTTCTTTAAAAAAAAAGCGTACTTCTAATTTAATTTTATGAAAGTAGCCAATTTTTGCTAGTTTAAAAACGTAACAATTATTATACTATTTTCGAATCATACGGCTTCAAAGGTTGGGCCATCAAGCCAGCCATATCTGATAGTTTATTTATCCTAAACTTTTCTTCACTCCGCTGTTTTTACGTGATGTTGTATCTTAATGAAGCCTTTCAGGATATTCGAGAAAACATGCAATAGGCTATTAAAACTAATGCAAGTCCTTCATCAGATTATCGGTTATGGTATCCATGTTCACATAAATGTGATCTCAAACTGATAAATGTGTTACCGTCCGCTTGTTAATAATTTCATATCGGTGAATCAGAATGAAATTGCGTAAAAATTCGTATTTTGAAGAAAGAAACAGAAAGGGAAAAAAGTATTTACCCATAAATCGTAGCTCTGTCCTACATAGCCTTCATTTCAGCTTCTAAGATGCCTGGACAACGGCCTTCCGCTGGGAATGAATCGGAAGTAAGTTAACACGTTTTGTATCTGTTACCGGCAATGTATGAAATGCCAGCATTCTATAGAATACCTAGGTATTTTATAGAATGCCGGGCGTTTTTAGGCAAAGTTTGAAATATGAGGTTTATTATATACTTTTCCTAGGCATTGTATATAATACCTAGGCATTCTATAGAATGACAAATGCTATTTAAGCAATGTATGAAAAAAAAGTTCATAATAAGGCTATTATTTAAAAGACGTGCATTCCTCAAAAATAAAAAATGTTATTTAGAAAAAATAATAAAAGAGTACCATTAAAAAATCTTTTATTCAAAATACGTAAAGGAAAATGAAAGTTATACGTATCAAAGTTTATGCATTACTTATTAACGAAAACAAAATAAAATGTGAACCTACTTATTACATCAAGGAAGCAATGAATGAATTTTGAATTGAACTTAATTTTATTTCTTATATAATCAAATCGGTGATGTATTTCATACTGTGCTGATATTTCATTTGCTTTCTATAGAATGCTTAGGAAATGTGTGAAATTTTAATCGTTTCATACATCGACGGCTAGTTTTCGGAATTCTATAAAACGCCTAGGTATTCTATAGAATGCCGGTTTTCATACATTGCCGGTAACATATCGATTAGCAGGAAACATTTTGGTGTCTTGATACAAGTAACAGTAACTGTTCGTATCTCGCATCTTCTGATACGTGATTAACTTTCTAATATTTATGGCAGGAAAAAATCTAGTAGACATCAATTCAAGTCGAGGAGATTTGAAAGGGAAAACACATTGGAGTACGGGGCGGGGTTCATTCTTTATTTATTGAAAATAATGTAATATTGCAAGCGAGGGGCAACATGCTACCTGCAGAATATTGATTATTTGCTAGATATGTTCATACAACGGTGGATACGACACTATCTCAGTTGAGTTGATTTGGAGTCTGACGAAGCGTAAAGACATTTCGAACATTTTAGTATGAAAATATTCATAAAAATTGCTAAGAACTAGTGTTATACATAAAAAAATCTGTTTACGAAATAATCCGCTTTTCAATGTCATGTTTTGCTCATAAAATTGGTTTAAACACTTAACTGTTTTTGCCCGTGCGCCGTACGTGCATCGAGTTATCGTATTTTTAAACTAATGAACTGAAATTGTCATTCCTAAGCGTTGCGATTCGAAACAAAATTACATAACGTTCATAAACATCTCAAATGCTCCATGGTATCTTCATAGAATCAAAATGACGTAAAGAGATGTCATCTAATTAGACTGTGGAGAAAACTAAGCAGTTAAATGGTTAAAAGCTTTTGAAATTCCTTTTAATGTATGGCTAACTTCCTCATGAAGGTAGTTTATAGTTATGTATTTGTCGATATTTTTGTGAATATATGTAGAAATGGCAGATTTCTTTTTAAAAAAGCAAATGAATGAATAGATATCGCTTATTTAGAATTAGAAATATGAATACTTCTTTCTGATCGTATTGTTTTCAAACTTTTTTATTTTAAAATCAATTAATATTATGCAAGTGATGTTGACTAAAATAAAATATGTATAGAAAGTAAATGGAAACTGCTTCCGATTTCACCTGTCGTATGAACAAATTAATGATAGTTTTTATGCACTTATTATTATGGCAATGTTTTCTCTTAAAGTAAATTATGAACGCCTTATAAACTGCTATCAAATAAACGTATTCAATCAGATGAGAAAAAAACGGTTTTTCACAGACTTTTAAATATCATATATGAGTTTATTTTCTGTAAAGTTTGAATAATGCATTTATCTTAGAAAGCTTTGTTAACACTAGGTTTACGGAACGCGTCATTTTGACGCATTTCAAATTTTCAAGAAAAAATGCTGATATCGATTACATTTTGCTTTTATCATTTATGCTGACTTTTAGGCATTTGATGAGAGGAATATTTTTTAAAAATACATTATCGCCTATTTCTTCCAATCTCGAAATTTACTGTGTTATACCTAACTGTACTGTTACGCGTCAATTTGACGCGGTCGTTATGCAGTATAGATACTTCGAAATTTAAAATCTGAAGTGGTTATAACGGAGTTATTATGCGTATTCACGAAAGATTAAACGCCATTCATTTACCTAATATCTCTGGAGCACTGGAGCCTCCAGTTTGAACTTGGTTACAAATGTGGAAAGAAACGTGAGACAATATACAAACAGCAAGATTGCATCAGCAATACCTAATGTCGAAGAGCGATAATAAAATACCAAAACCCTTGTAATATAGACATTTTTGATATAAATAATATTTCTGTTAAAATATAACTTGTTTTATCTACAAAATGTGTGTTTTTGTTCATGCGTCAAATTGACGCGTGTCCGTAGAGATAGGCATATAAGAAATTTCCTTAAACCTAGTGTTAATAAACACCTAAAGCTTTTTCAATTATGATTTTTATAATTTTGATAATTCAATGTCGGAAGTAATCGTGTACACATACACACCGACAGACAAACGGTTTACCCGTTATTTGATTCCGTCCAACTGATTTCTGTAAAAATAAAAGTTGGTTCAATTCGATTTCTGTTAAAATAAAAATTGTTTTATTTACAAAATGTGTGTTTTTGTATATGCGTCAAATTGACGCGTATCCGTAGAGATAGGCATATAAGAAATTTTCGTAAACCTAGTATTAATAAACATCTAAAGCTCTTTCAATTAGATCTTTATAATTTTGATAATTCATTGTCGGAAGTAATCGTGTTCACAAACACACCGACAGACAACCGGTTTACCCGTTGACAGATTTGGTCCAAAATTCTGTTTGTATCTACAATTTTGGTGTAAAAAAATCATATACTTAAATTCAGCTCTGTAATTTGTTGCGTTTTTGTGATATCTCGTTCACAAACACAAGAATAGACCAACCGACAGTCAGTCAACACTTTTACGGATTTGGTTCAAAATTTCAAATAGATCTACAAATTCAGTTATAAAACTGTATGTCAAATTTCATCTGTACCTTGCTGCGTATTTTTATTTATCGTACTCAGACAGACATAATTCCAAAAATGTTTTTTTCGGACATAAGGAGATCTAAAATGTCGAAATTCAGTAAAATCTCGAGATCAGAAAACTTGACACTTTTAATACTTTCTATACTTCGTATATGTAAAAGTAAATATTTTAAGAGAGTTCGCTATAGAGGTTTATTCAGTGATAATTTGATGATTCCTCCAATTTAAAATTTTATAGTTATAAAGTTTAGAAGTATTTCAAAGCAATGTAATAATTTTGATAGGATTCTGTTCAGCATTTTTAACTGGGATGTTAAATGAGAAATGATTATTCCTTTAAAATTTCTAGTTTACTACGAATATTTTATCCAAAAATATCTTATAGCTATTGAAAAAACAATGATATTTCGTCGCTAAACAAGCAACACCACCCATCTCAATTTTTTTGAAATTTCAAAGAGGAAGAAATATTCAATTTTTCGCAACCAATAACGAATATTTCTGAATTTTTTTAACATCTATATTTATAAAAGGCAATGTTTGTGCGCGTGTGTGTGTTTGTCTACGATGTCCAGACGAATCTATCGCACTTACAGCCATGAAATTTGGCACACAGGTAGTCGTAATGGTGACTGAATGCACTTCGAAGCCGAAATTTTAAAATTTAATCTAGAAAATTTTTTATTTAATGTTTTGTTTGATTTTTCGCACTAATTTATCAATAGCATGATTTTGAACAATTGTACGAAAAAATTGATACACCATAGGAAAGAGCACGCGATTTCCGTTCTAATGAAGTCAGTTTTGAATTTCTAACGGAATTTACTGAATTTTGAGAAATTTTTAAAAAATAGTCAGAGTTTTGCCATCGGAATGTTTTTTTTTGTTTTTAAATTTGTTGCATCCGACTTTCTAATAACACTATTATTTTCAATTTTTTTTCAGTTTATAACTAGAACGGTTCTGTAGGATTTAAAACAAGAACGGTTAAAATATCTTTTCCCATTTTTTTTAATTAATTTTTTCCTGGGCAGATGAAAGTTATTTTTCTCGAGCTAATTTTCTCCCGCGACACTTTTCCGGAACGCAGCTGGCTATGTGATTGGTTGAAGGGGAGGTGACGTCATAACCTTGAATTGGGTGACTGATTATTATTTTCGGCAGTATCTTAACGTATTTATTCATCTTGCATACTTTGCTTGCAGTATAATAATTTTCACGTTGCAATTTTTTAATATTGTTTATCGCGAAAAAAATAAGCGGGAAAATCAATAATGTGTATCTTTTGTTTTGATTTTGTTTTCAAAACTTTTTCATGTCATTGTGGGCGGTTTTTTTTTTTTTTCATTTTGTTGAAGTCCTGATTCCACGGGCAACGCCGTGCGCGTACTGCTAGTCTCGAATAAAGATGAGACCGCATGTTCCTACCAGAAATATTTGTTATTGGATGCGAAAAATTCGGTTTTTTTTTCTTCCTCTTTGAAGTGCCAAAAAATTGAGATGGGTAGCGTCGCTTGTTAAGCGACGATCTATTTTCTTTAGGTAATATGCATTAAAACTGGCTCCAGAAGAATTAGGAACTGCAATTTAATTCCACATTTTGTGTCTTAGTTTGGACTTTATTTCATAAAAATATTTTAAATGATCGTAATACCGTTTTTCGTAAAAGCTCTTAATATCTTCATTAATTTAAAACATGAGGCCACATGAATTATAAAGTGGGCAAAATATAAGGACAATAAAGGGCAAAAATTATTGACGTTTCAAAACGAAAAAAAAGAAAGCCAGGTGTGTGCCATCTTTCCTTCCCATCATTCATAGATTTTCTTTCCTTGAAAATCAATAATCATAGTCTCCCATCAGATCAGATAGTCTTAATCAATATCAGATAGTTTTATGTCATATTTCGGAGACAGATGGGATGTAGAAGTTCGATAATGTGATATGATACATTAAACTATTTTCAATGAAATAAATTAGAGGAACCATAATAAATACAGCTGCGGAAGAAATTACTTGAATCAAATTGTTTTGCAATTTCATTTCATTGATGATTGAATATTTTTAAATAATGTCGTGAATAGCGGTAATGAACACATCACTGATTATATTTATTCTTAATATTATATAAAATTCCTTTGACTTAATTCTTTGAAATTGTAGCTAATTGCATATTCATCGTCAAAATCTGTATCAAAAGTGATCATGAGATTTCAAGCATGTAAAATGAAAATGCTAGCGTAGTTTTTAAAATCAAGCGCTAAATCGGTTTGCAAAACGTTTGCAAATGCTCCAGTGAACTATAATGCATTCAAATGGGATTTAATTTGTTAATTACAAATTAAAGATATGATTTCAGATGGTAATGATCAGAAATACTTTTCATATTTTAATTAAAATTTTAAAATTAATGTCGTTACAGTAATCTCTAAAAAAACAAGTATCCAGAGGGTTTCTTTTAAAGTCTTTATAAAGATCTAAGGAACGAGTTCTACAGTTCACAAACAGTTACATATAACAAAAGAACTTAACTGATAGATTATTCATCGCTTATATTTAATGACTAAAAATACATATAAAAATGAGTTGGAAGAACTTGGCAGGCATTTTTCATCTTTGTAAGGATATCTTATCAAAACAAAACTGGTTACATTCAAAACGAGATTTCAACTAAAGAATATAGTTTGATTTTATAGTGACTATTTAGGCAGGAAAAACTAAACCTATACGAAATCCTTTATTTCACTTTTATGGAAAAATTCGCTAAGTGTTCCCTTATTACTCCTTTCTAGAACGTCCCAGAAGAAGTGTATGTAGAAAAAGATTAAAGAAAAGTAGCAAACAGACAAGGAAGGAATTGTATTTGAAGCGAAATTGTAATCATCCAGGATACGTCACTTGCCCTCTCGCCTCCCGATTTTCTTTTAGAAAATAACATTATTGGTTATATTGTAATGAATAACTGTACGATGATGTCAGATCACCTGACCTTACCCGAGTAGATGTCTACCTAGGACCATGCTAGAATTAAAATAGATCACATCAAGTCACGAATTATTATACACAAGACAGTATTCGCTGAAAATTGATGCAGTGAATTTTGTTGGTCTTGTCTCTAACCCCCAAAGGGTCCAATTCCACGAGTCCATAAATTAAAAAAGAAAAAAAAAGAGAACTCCTTCTAAAATTAAGGCAAGAAGAAAATTTTTAAGGAGGACTGTTCTATCTTGCTCTTATTACAAATCATGAAATCGTTCAGGTCAAATTAAAATAAAATTAATTTAATATGATCTCTGACAAAGCGAGAAAAAGCTAGATCAATACCTCCAGCACTTTTCCGAAGATGCCAAAAATTTATTGAGGGAACAGTCTAGATTCCATTAACTTCAATTCTTTAAACTCTTTCAGGCAAGCATTATTTTCAATAAAATTATTATTGTTGTTGAATTGCATTTTATTCATCTCACAGGCTATACTGCCCGGCTTCGCCCGGATTATATTCAAATCCATTCTTTATTCATTATAATTAATTATATTAATCCTGTTTTTACAAATTTATTTCGAGATTTGGTTTTAAAATATTTTTTGTCTCTTGTTGATCATCTGCGATGATCTTAAGACACCGGAAATACGAGCATTTGCTTTATTACACTCCTTCACATCTTGTATTGCCTTTCCATGAAGACACCGTCAATACAAATATTTGGGTCTCTTCAGTTGTTCCACGATACACATTATTGTTTTGATGTCCCTAAAACCAGAAAGCGCTGAGTCAGGGCAGGAGAACGTGGTACCCAGGCAGTAAGGAACAATACTCGATCTGTGTTAAAGAGGTTCACGAAACAAATTTTGCTCTTAGCTTCCAGTATGTAGAGGTGCATCATCTTGCATGCTATCACGTTCAAAAAGCTCAGCAACTTTTAAAAATATTTTCCAAATGTAAACGAATTATGCCATTTCCTGCAGAAAAAGTGAAGAGTATCATGTGACTGATTAGTCAGAACATGTTTCAACCAGTTCAAATATGTACAGAGCATGCGCGTAGCTCGTGTTTACAGGCTTTTAAAACTTCCCGTCGCAGGGAGACCTAGTCCTGTGCGCTCCATCACGTTAAGGTGCTGGTGAACAGGTCCCTCCTGGTGTCAAATTAATTAATAAAACATCATATTCCGGTAATTCCACAACCAGCTATAATCTCCTAATCTCGCACCATGTGGCTTTTCTTCGGATAAAGAATTTGCTTAAGGACCGAGTTATTTTGTAACCTAAGGTATTTAGGACGAGTTAACTCGAGACAAGTCCTTAAGCGGTTAAGGGACAACGATTTCTTAAGTTCCGAAGCAGTACAACGAAAGGCACTGGAGGGAAGAGCGAAAGGAGGCTTGCAATCCGCATTTACATCTTTGCATGAACAATGCACAAATGAAATGTTGCGTAGAGTAGTTACTTCGAAGGAAACACCAAATATACAGGTCCTATATGTATTCATTCTTCCTTAATAAAATAAGTTCCGGAACTTTTTGAGCGTTGTAGTAAAAGAGTTGAATCGAGACACTGTCTGTTGTAAAGTTGGGGCACCAGAAAGCTCTGAAGCATGTGAAAGTGTCTCGCTGCAGTCACGGAACGCATTTGAGGGCAATTTTCAGTTATTTCTTCTTAAAAATTTGGTTCAAAAACAAACGTGAAGGTGAACCCACACCAGACTGAGAGCTTTGGCGAATGCAGAGGAACTTCTTCTGAAACGTTCAATTTGCCTTGGCTCACACACGGCAATTTTGTGCTCACAGTGTTATTCGAATAAAAGTGTTCCGTCCTGTAGGATGTTCCACCGTAGCTCGAAAAGTAAATACAAAAAGTAAGTCCTTGTCGCCTGTGATTGATCTTGTATGGAAACAAAAATTAATTATTTTTCTCCTGCTTTTTCTAACTGAACTGGAGGGTAGATCTGACCGTCGCACAGTGGAGTATTTGTTCTAAAATCCTGGCCAAAAATCCAAAATTTGAAATGTACTCAACAATTGCAAAAATGGTATTTTATAATAGCTGACTAATTGCTGCGTCGATCGACGTTCATTTCAGGAACATGAGTCATATCCTTTAGCTCCCAGCATCAGTTGAAAAACAGATTTCTTCATTAGTGAACGTAGTTTTTATCACATTTCAGCTTTATTGTAACGTTTAAATATATTTTTTTTGTGGCTATATAAACTGATGGTTTAAAGTTAAATAATTTTTATATGTTAAATAAAGGTAAGACCTTTGTTTTAAATTATATATTCATTCGAATATATTTATTTTTCACATAATAAAAAATTTCAAAAGTTGAAAAAAGTTAATTTTTATGCCTTTTTAGCTCTAATTTATACATTGTGAAAGCTTTTTAAAGGCGTTCCGGGCTTTGCCGAGCCTATTTTAAAGTATAGACATAATATTTATAATACTAAGCACCAATTTCTAAGATAAAATCTTGCGCATATTTGCGCCATTTTTTTATATAATTTTTTTTATAAAACACCTTTTTTTATTTTCATGACTTTATTATGACATTTTTTTGACATAAAGTGAGTTTACTACTTCTCAGGGTCCATCTCCGATGTTGGCGGGTTGTAACCCTGTAATGGGGAAGTTGTCGGCGTATGACAGGGTAGTTCGTCCACAGTGCCAGTGTTAATTGCCGTGGAGGCCAGTCCTGCAGTGCACTCCGCATGCCTAACCTGGTCGGTGTTTCCGTTTATGATTACTATACTGCTAAATTACTAGACCAATCTGCGGGCACTTTAAACATGAAATATCAGATATTATAAACTAAGAAATTCAGTACATTACAGAATTACCAACTGAAAGTAGAGCTTGAAAGATTAAATACTCTGTGCTATTGACAATGGGCGATGGAAGAGCCTGCAATACTACAACAAGGGCAACTACAATTAGGTTCTACATCTGTGGACTTTCATCATAAGACTTTCACAAATTACATAAGAGGTTTCTAGAAAACCAAGTTACTTCGAAATTTTGTCTGTCAACTTTACATACACGCATACAATTCTTTAAGTCAGAACTTCACTTATCATACAGAATGCCAATGCATAAGTGACAGGCGAGAATGAAGAAGAGAAAATAATTATAGGAGGCATTAAAAAGAACATCCTAAGAAAGTTCAAAGGGGAACTGGGACTGCTTCTTGACAATCCGAAACAATGCTTTCGAACATCAAATGATGAGATTTTTTCAGATCTAGAATTATTCTTAGATTGCTTCACGAATCACTGTAGTAAATGTAGAATTGATTAAAAGGTTGATAGTGATATTGGAAGCTATAATAAATGGGTATCACATTGATGAAAAAAGTTCTAAGTATATGCTGATGAAACGAGATCTACATGTACCTTTATAATTGCACCCTATGACTCCAACAATGTACAAAGTTTTAATAATTAGGGTCACAGTAATTCAGCAAGTAGAGAAATATATATTAGCGAGCTGTCACAAGAAGCTACCAAGGCCAGAAACAAATACTTTAGGTTGTACTGTTCAAATTACTCCAGAAAGTTCAATAGAGAAGTTTTCAACTTGGATGTTCTGAATGTGTTTCTTTTAAGCAGTGATTCATTTATGATATGGGATGAACAAAGACGAAGTAAGAAATTTTGTATTAGAGAAACACTACAACTTCTTCAAGAAACGTTTGAGGGCGGTCCTTCTAATAAACATCAAAATGAGAATGATGAAAACGAAGAACAGACCTCTAAGGAATAACATTAAAACCGTTATTCTCTCCTAGGAACTGGAAAACATGTATATATATATATTGTAATGCCTCAACTTTGGCAAACTCTAAATATATATATATATAAATAAATAAATAAATAATGCAAAATATCTAAATTATAAATCAAAAATCTATTAATGCAAAATATGTTATTGTTTTTTATTTTAAAAAAAAAAAAAAAAAAAAAAAAAAAAAAAAAAAAAAAAAAAAAAACACACATATATGTATATATATATATATATGTGTGTGTGTATGTATGTATGTATATATATATATCAATAACTAAAATTTTATAGATAATATAACATTAACCTATTTAATTAAGAATTACATAAAAGTAAAACAAAGCTATCAACATTTGCTTTCCTCTTATAAGCAGTAAAGAGTTAAGTAAACTTTGTATTTTATATTTATTTTTTTAAAAAACCATTCTTTTCTGTGTTTATGAGTTTATTTAAGTGTATTTATTAATATAATATAAATCAAAAGTCAACAGCAATGATTTTAACTTTTAAAAGGATGAACAGTATTTTAGGATTTTGCGACAAATACTCCACTGTGCGTCGGGATGCTAATAGGATACTTTTAAAATCTGAAGATTCTTTATCTTAATTTTTCTCGCAGCTTGTGATGGCATCGGTCTTCGCCGTAGTTTTATAGTCTGATGAAATTCATGAATAACAGCTGCAGTATTACCTCAACTTTTGTAAAATAACTTGACTAGCAATGCGCGTTCTTATAAATTCATGTTAGTAATAATGCTATCTCAAATTCTTATGAATTATTAACATGCCATGTCCGCTTTGTTCCTTGTGCTCATGTAAATCAGAATTTTCTCTTTAAATAAGGATTAAGTTTAAATATGAATCACTTTTAAATAAAAAATTAAAAGTTAACATTGAGAAGTTTTATAAAATTTCTTATTTTATGGTTAATATTTTTGAAAATTTAATTCTTTTAACTATAAACGCCTTCTAGAGGGCTATGAACAACATTTTTATTACAGAATCATTGAGAGTATTACAGTACAGTATTTGTACAGATTCTGGTATCGATCTGGTAATTAACTGCAGCTGCAAAGTGCTCTGAATAGCTCAATTATTTTTTGCTCACATTGCATTTTAAAAATTCCTACTCTCAAATAATTGAACATCACTTAATAATGTTTATAACAGCTCTTTTATTTTAAAATCCCTTCTCCTTTTGTAACTACATATACATTCTTCTTTCTTGATTTTTAATCACAGAACAAATGGCAATAAAATGTAATCATCATTATATTATGGTATTTGGGATCAATTTATAGTAATAACAATAGATAGAAATTAAAATGACTGCTTTAATTACAATAATCTTTCATAGTTTTTCTTTCGTGTTAGAGAACTTTGCCAGCAATGATGAAAATTTAATTTTGTTTCTAAAAAAATTGTTAGTTTTGACGATCGTGCTGTTGATTTTGGATTCTAACTTTAATAATAATATATTCATAGTCTTTCATAAACTTTACGTAGCTCTTGTGAGCATTGGCAACTTTCTTGCTTTTAAAAAATGATGAAAATGCTCGTTTTTGCATTCCATACTTCTCAACACCACATAACTAACAGCTGTAAATAAAATTACGCGTGATTTGTGATAAAAGTAAAGGAACAGCAAACGAGCATCCAATGGGATAAATCATACGATTGTCAAAAATCCTAGAAAAAACTAATCAATCCTTGCAAAGACACTAACTTAAACAAAACTAATCAATTTTAAAATTAAATATTAAAATTTTGCTTTATCTGGTAGATTTTATATACCTATAATGTGACTTTACTTGACTCTTTTCATTGCTTCACTCATTATGCAAATACCCCTTTCGAATGTGAAAACAGCACAAACGCAATTTTTAGGAAAAAAATTGACTCATATGGTTTCTGTCATCAACGATTTAATTCAAACCATCTATCTTTAATATAGGACTTACTATTGCAACAACCTAGTATTTGGGACGATTTGAATTGGTCCATATTATTTTATGACTATTAGCTTTATAACCTATTTTGTTTCTTATTTTTGAAGAATCTGACAGTTCTACATATCTTTGCTTTCACGACCCGTAAATCCATGTATACGAACCTCACTTGGGGTAGGAACTCGTGAACTAGAATCATTCAGTCTCTTCCATGAGCAAGCGAAGATGTTTTTTTTTATCTCCATTCTTATTTAGTGGTTTTAGAATTTCTTAGAGAGAAGATACAGTCTTATTGTTTGCAATCTTCTCATTAATTTTGAAAAACGGATAAGAATGGCTGTTAAAAATCCAAAAGTTATTTTTGCCTTAAAGTAAAAAGTGAACTGGTGTACTCATTTGAAACCACACGATTTCATTCGTACACGAGAAAGGAAAAATCACATGTCCCTTATTCCTTATTTCTTAAACTCGCTTCAAAAATATCACGAAGTGAAATTGCCGGTGGTTTTCATTATGTGTGGGAACGTGGTTCAATAAATGCCCTATGCATAAGATAATATAAAAAAAAATTATCTAAGACATCTTTCAATTTTTTCTACCATAATTTTTTAAGTTCATACACTGTGTTTCGAACAATAATTATGATAACTCCACGAAACACATCTAAAAAACTTAACGCGTTCGTGATAATCCTTTCCTGAATGTTCCTTCATTGAATTTTTCCTGCATCATTCATGATTTCGTTAGTCCTTGAAAGTGCACGATCACTGACATTTTGCAATATAAATGTCATTTAGATAATTAATACCTGAGCTTTTCGATACACTCACGAATATTATTTTACTAGAATTCATCCGTGCAAAATAATTCGAAAATGAATTGCCGCATTCAGAGAGAACTTATTTTGACGGGAGGTAGAGAAGTATTTAACAAACAGGAGAAAAATGAAGGATTTTTCCCTTTCTGTAACATCCGAAACCATGCGTAAAAGCATAATGATATTGTTTCTGTACGCAATTTATTCCCTAAACTTAGGGGAATCTTGGCTGATTTATTGAAAAGCCAAGTCATATGTGGTAATCTTTCTTCTGTGTTTACAGCCGTAGCTTTAATTCTCGTTTACCAAAAGAATTGACTTTTTCCCCTTGTATTGAACTTCATTTCCTAGAAAACCATTCTTTAGGCGTTCGAAAGATATAGTGTATAACAGCAGTTTCAAGAATCTAGTTGGAAAAGAACTTCAGATTTTATATCGCTTCAAAAGTCAAGCATGGAGGTAATAATCATATAATTTTCAATTCCAGTTTTTGTTTAAATATTTAATTGCGGCTTCAAAAGATCAATATGTCTATTTTTTAGTATATTTATCATAAATAAAGTTAACAAAGAGTTAATAAAATGTTTGTTTCATTAAAATTAGGAATGGCATTTAGGGATAGCGATAATATTTGTTCATTTGTTCTTAATCGATTCCAATCATATCAATAATGTAAAAATTAACTATTATACTAGAATTGTTTTAACAGTTACCAATTCATTACTCAGCTAAGAGAAAGGAAAGGATAATTTAACTTATCTGTTTAAAAAAAGATAACCCTAAAATCGCTCTTTGAAACAATACATACAGCATAATATTTAAAATAGTAAGAAAATTTTTTTAAAAAAATTGTTATATATTCTATACAGTTACAGAGAAAATTTCTACAATCCTTAACACATGAATAAATAAATAACGCATAAAATTTGAAATAATATTAATATGTAAAAAATTTCACAGCACAGCTAAAATAAAAATTAACATAATAGAATACCATTTATTAGTATTAAAAATATTTATAATAATATAATAAATAATTTATTTTATTTAGTCTTCTTATTTTGTTTCCAGCGAATTAATTAATGACTTTTACCTGGATGTTTGTGTGACTGTGCTAAAACAATATTTTATGTATTGAAAATATTGTAAGTGCATGTAACTATCCTGATTCATAGCGCCTCTCAGAAAATAATTTATTCTTTTGAATGTTTAAATGCAGAGTTCAGGTTCTGCTGTAATCGTAAGAATTGTCAAATGAAAGGAATTATTATTATTGAAAAAAAAAAAATTAAGGAATTATATATTCTATTATATGTATCTAAAGGTGTTCTGTGATTTTTCTAATTGTGAATGCAATTATTGACATTCTTTAAGAAGTTGTGTTCCTTGAAACTACCCGTGTTTTATTACTACCCGTGTTTCAAAGGTCCGTTTTTTACAGTCTTCAAATTTTGTAAAAAAAGTTGATGAAAAAATCTTTTAGATTATAAAAAAAATTTAGTTCGAATTAAATGCAAGTAAAAACTATTTTAAATTGTTTTTTTTATCTATTATTAATTAATCCTTCAATTTCTTATTTATTAAAAATTTGGGGCTCGCAATTTTTCGCTGAAAGGCGTTTGAAGTGGAAAAGATTTTAAAACCCTATTCTGACAGCTATTACTACAAATTACGCCATCCTTAATGGGTGTAAGGCTTTAGTGACAGCTGTACAATTCTGGTAGAATGTACAACTGTACATTCAAACAACTGTAGAATTCGGGAGAGGAACTGCTAAGAATTGAATTCCGCTCTTCAGTTTAAAACTAGTGGAAAGAAACTCGCATTCAAGAGGAAAAGGACGCTGTAGTAAAAAACCACTTCCCCTAGAGCATTAGTGGCGAACCTATGACCTGCGGGTCACACACTGACCCACGAAGGCTTTTTAAATGGCCCATGCGTTGACTTTTATAAACTCATTTTTATATCATAAAAGATATAACTGACAATCGAAAGTATTAAACATTTAAGTATAAATATCTAATGTCGAATTTATTGGCAGCCTTGACGTACGCTAATAAGTGTTTAATAATTCAACTTCGTTGTTATTTTTTATTGTTAATTTTTCTCATCTACACATATATATATATATGAAAAAGTTCTGAAAGAAGTGCATATAATAATGATCTCACACTAAAAACTGAAATTAAATTAAAGGTATCGCATTCTTTACTAAACATTTTGGTACCCTCTTTTACCACATCCTCATCCCTTTCCAAGTGATGCCACTGACTTAGTGACCCGCGGGCTTTTTAAGTCTCTAAAGTTTTTCTCTTTTCCAATAAGTGTATATCTAGATATTTTCCATCCCCAATGAGTGCAGAAATAGCAAATTTTATTAATTGCAATAGATTATTGTTGATGAATATAATCCTTAAAATCCCGATTTTTTGAAAATTGATTTTAAAGTATTTTTTGACTTTCATTTCTTCAATAAAACATGGAAAAACACTTTAAGAAATCCTATTTTATTTTAAGTAGGGTTTATGGCTAGAAAACAGTTTGTTGCGAACTGACAACACTGGGCTTTATTCCAGAAAAAATTCCTTGATAAAATTCTATAATGTCAAACATGGATGAATTTTAATAAATAATAATACGGATAAGGAATTTCCTTTAACATTGTAGAATAAAATATGGTATTCTCTAGCGTACAAACAAAGCTAAAAAGATTCAACCTCAAGTGTGAAAAACATCAATTTATTTTTATCAGCACTCAGGCTGCCATCTATATGTTGTAAATTGATTTAATAAAAATGTCAGTATATATCTTATTGGCAACAACAGGCATTAGAGTTTCAGTCTTATTCTCTAGATTTTACAAGACAAAATTTGAAAAAGAATAAAAAGAATACAAAAAATGTATTTACAGTTGTACAATTAATGCTTTCTTTTTGACACACAGATTTTGCTCTGGTACCTATATTTTTTTACCCCGGAGGAAATCATTTTTGCAATAATTACTTTCATAACTGATTCAAAATTAATGTCTATAAACAGGCGTTTTATTTCCTATCATAACTAAAAAAAATGCTATAGATTGTTTTCAATTCTGGCTGATAAATTTACGTAAAATGCTTTAAACTTCGGTTTAAATACCAGCAAAAAATTGGGAACCAAACAATTGATTTTCTCAGCAATTAACTAGGAATTGCAGAAGGAAAAAGGAGCTAACACTATCTGGAAATTAAATCAATATTCTTCTGACAAAAAATAAGAACCCTTTCTCCTCGAAAGCTAGGTGATAACTAACAATACAGCAGAATGTAAGAGAAGCATAGTAGTCTTCAGTACACAAATTCTAGGTAAGAACTGACCCCCAATGCCAGATGTATCTGAAGAAACCGTTATCTACGCGAAAGGAGATTATTTCTCTCCCTAAAATTCCTTTAGTGATAAACATCACAGCATTTCCGCGCTCAAGCATGGGCTGATAATCATTAATATTTTTGATCTATAACGGTGGGTATAACAATAATCTGAAACCAGCGGGAATGACCTCCCCGAAACTTTCTCGCATACGACCAGTAATGTGGGGTGGGTAAACACCCAGTTGGTAGGTAAATATTCTTGGGGTATTTACCCAAGGCCAGGTTATTTTGAAAAAAAAATAAGAATGGTGATTTACAATGAAACATATAAAATTTATGAATTCCCCAAAACTTAATATTTTGCAAAAAAAAATGCGTATGTTCCGAATTTTTACGTGCGCTGAGGTACGACAACTTTATTTAGCGTTTTTGAGTACGAAATCTTACTATAGATATCGCACAACATTTCACTACACCTCTGGTTAATCACAGGAGTCCATCTGTGTCAAAACGAAGTTTCGTTTTGGGGATTGCCATAATTTCCGAAGCGCGTGTTTGCGGCTCGCTACAATTTCCGCCAAGGTCAAACGCCAACCATACTCACTTGAGTAAAATAAGCGAAACGCTCGCCAACACACAGTCGTAATGTGCATTTCGAACTAAATATGCAATTTGAACACCTGTTTTTCAACCGATTGAGATGAAAATTGGGCACAGATCTATAATTGATGTTAGCATCCGCGATATCAAGTTTTATTTATCTAAGTCAAAGGGTTTATGAATTCAAGTATGCTATTATACAGACCGACAGACAGTCAACCCTTTGACGGATTTCGCCCAAAATTTTATTCGGACCTACATTCATGACGATAAAACTGTGTACCAAATTTTATCCATCTAGCTATTCAAGTTTTTGAGTTATAGTGTTCACATGACTTCAGACATACAGACAGACAGACTTCCCGTTGCCGGGTTTGTTCAAAATTTGATAGAAACCTAAAAATTATGTTTAAAGACCACATACCAAATTTCATCCCCGTAGCTCTGATAGTTTTCGAGTTACCGTGTTCACAGACAGACATAATTCCAAAATTGTGTTTTTCGGACTCAGGGAGATCTAAAACGTGGATATTCGTCAAAATCTCTCTCGAGTTCGAATTTTTTGACGACTACAATACTTTCTCTTTGTATACTTCGTATACGAGAAAGTAGAAAGCTAGTAATTTGTCATCACTGCATGATGTAGTTCATCTACATTGTTACATATAGTTGGAAAATAATTAAAATATCTGAAATTTTAATCGAAATTTCTGTTACTTTGGTCAGGTCACAAAATTACTCGTTTTGGGCCTTGAGTTCTATTTTATGGATATTCTCTAAGCTAAGTTATTAGTTCATCTTGAATTATGCTATAGTGCTTTTCAACTCTAAAAGTAGCTTCTTCGTTATCTCTTCTTTTTCTGTGCAGATAAACTTTTCACTTCCTCAGTACATTTTGATAATACAAAGAATGACTTTCCGACAGTAATTATCATTTATACATCTGAAAGTTTTGCCAGCGAAGTGTTATTTTCCATTTCGGAGAGGCTTCTTTATTGTTAATTGTCAAAGTATTATTCAATAAGGGATGGTGTCCAAAAACGATGCACAGTTTTGAAGATTCTACAAAATTTGAGTTAATATGGATACTATGGTTTGCAATCAATTGCTGAAAATCGCGGAACATACTATCGTCGGAACTAACATTTCACAATGAAGATTCGGTCACGAAGGCAATTAGGGGACCACCAGGAGAATTTCGGTACACTCTAAGAGAAGCTAAATGTGTGATGAGGGTTCTTGCACAAATTGAGATTTTTTAAACTTGAATCTTCGAACAAATTTTATGAAAATTGAATATCCTGAATACTCAAGTATACTTATAAGTTAAATACATAATTTAAATTACAGTTCGACGATTACTACTCGAAGATTCAAGTTTAAAAAATATCAGTTTGTGCAAGAACCCTTATCAATTAGCTTCTCTTGGAGTGTACCGAAATTCATCAAGTTGCAATGCCGATATCTTTTTGAATACTAATGGTATTGAGTTGGAATATTTATATAAGTTGTCCTATATATCTGGCTTTGAAGTTATGAAAGAAAAATTTCTCAGCGATTCGCTCATGCGTATTAAAAAATTATTTATTAAAAATACTCATTTTTTCTGTACTATTCAAGTTATTTAATACAAAGCGCCTTTCACATATTGTCAAATATTTTGTAAGTTTTTTACAATTTGGTTGAAAACTCTGCATGTTATAAGCAAAAGACATGCGAAAAAATTTGGGATTTTTTAAGAAAACCTTAATATCGTCCCGAATACTTGTGCTGTATTTACGAAAATGCATGTAAATATTATGCACATCAACCATTGGTGAAAGTTACATCTCGTTATCAACTTTCTGTGAAACAGATGGGTCAAACTCTATTTTCGCTTTCATCCCTTTCCCCCCCAATTGCCTTTGTGACCGAATCTTCACTGTAAGATGTGAATTACGACGATAGTATGTCCCACGATTCTCAGCATCTGATTGCGAACCATAGTAGGGGGGAGATTGATACGCGGGAACATTGATACAGTCCATAAATTTTGATGAATGGAATGGTTCAAGATGTTCATATCCCTCATATATATGCCACTATAGAACACGGTATATTTTTCGGCCATGTTAGGTCAAAAGTTAATTTACAAATGAATCAAACCGCTAATCTTCTCGTCTAAGGGAATTTTACTCTAAGTACGTGTTGTGTGATTTCTTTCAATAATTACGTTTCCCTGCAAGGGAATCTACTCCAAAGGTAGGAAAAAACATTTATTTTTCTGAACTATATCAAGTTTTGAAGTTTTTTAGCGTTGATTTTGCGTGACCCCTTGTTTTAAGTAAAAACATCTCTTGGGGAAGATTGATACAGTTGACTCTGGGGAACATTGATACCAGAGGCGGCACGAGGGCCGGGCAGCATATTTACAAACCCTACCCTGATAGAACTGAGGCAGGAAATCAGCCAATATCATTGGCTACGAGGGGCAGTGACGTCGTTTTCAGCTCTCGCACGTAGCGTACGGCAATCGTAACAAAACAAGAGTCATCCTACTTTTCTCTGTTTTCCTACAATTGAGCACAGAAAACTTTCTTCCGTGGGTTGTAATATTTTTAAGCCAAAGGGTTATTTTTAAGGTTGTAGTCCTAGAAACAGAAACCTAAACTAATTCCAAGTCCGCATTCAATGGCTTGTTTTGTTATAACTTCCATACGAGAGCAAAGAACGACGTCATCGGCTCTCGGCGAAGCGAGCCAATCATATTGTCCGATTTCCTGCCTCAGTTCTATCAGGGTAGGATTTGTAAATATGCGGCCGGACAAACCGGGCAACTGCGCGTGGTGCCAAAATACAAGGTGGCGCCAAAGCGGGAGCGTGAAGGAGAAAAAAACGGTTTAATAGGCATGAGAGTTCCGAAAAAATGGCAAATAATTTCCCTTTAGGGCGGCCCCTTTTCTTATTTTTAAATAATATCATCAAGACATGTGAGGTGTATTAAATAGCCCGGTACCACTGGCGGCTTTTCGCACAGGTGCTAGAAGCGCTCGCTTCGCGCCTCAAGACTCTAGGGGAGCACCTCAAAATCTAATCGCCGTACATCGCAGTGCTATTCTGGAGACATTGCTTACGACATTGGGTAAAGACAGGGTTCTATGACTTCATATTGTCAAAATTCGCCACTGTCTCCCCCTACACCCCCCTCCCCAAATATGGTCTCTGGGAATGTACCCTTATTAACACAAAATATTGTACGGTATCTCCACGATGTTGCTTGATTTTTTGAATGCCGCACAGTATCATATAGTGTTCTATAGCATTTTATCGGGATGTTAATTACATTTCCTGAAGCTTCTTGGAACCTGGTAAACAACTGTTGTACCAAGAATGGCCACGAGTGATAGCTCTGAAAATTGTTCGAAAACTTTCAACCTCCAAAATAGCACTAGTATTTTGTTTTTTGGGCGTTCTAGAGAGTCGCTTACACCCATAATCGCAAATTCAATTTAAATTATTTTACTACTCTTTTCGTAGTCATAAACATCAAATTTAAATTGTAATAACGTTATAACCTATAAAAGAATAAGTATTGTGTTATTTCACTAAAATAACTGAGAAAAAGGAACATTAGGTTCGTTTTTCAGGAAGAGAAAGGTACGGATAGCAGAAAAAAAAACAGAATAAAGAATTTCAGAAGAACAGAATAAGAAAATATTAAACCTAGAAAAGGTCTGTCAAAAAGGCTGAAGTCAGATTTTCAAATTTAGAAAATTTTTACAACGGCAACGTAATAAGTTATTGTTCTAATCAAGAAGTTCCTGTGAATGCATTTTTTTGTTTTTGCTGCTGCTTTTTTGATTTTGTACCAATGTCCTTAGCATCAGAACCAGGATTTTATGATTGGAAACACATGTACGAACAGTTATCAGAACATGAGAAATCTCCAAATAATATGAACACTTGCCGGCTTTGCGTAGAGTTCAGTAAAAGAATAAGATTAGGAAGGACTGCAAATTCTTAAAATAAGAAAAAAATGAAGGTTGGATATTTGAGAGAAGTGTTCAAACGTTTAGTATACGTGTGTGTTTCCAAAAGAAAAAAAATGCATTATATGGCAAAAACTGTGGAAACTTTTAAAGCTACTTGCATCCATTAGAAAATTATGCGTCGTTAGTGCTGACCATTTGAGAAGAGCAACGTCTAATAAATCATATATTCATTACCAATCAAAAACTATGAAAAATGACATCGTAGGTCTACTTGCATCCAAAATCGAGGAACAAATTTTGAAGGAAATTTCAAAGTGGGCATATTAATTACTCTATAATTTTAGACTGAACTCCGGAGTAAGTCACGTTGGGCTGATGACATATATGATTTGTATGGTGCATTACAGATGCAGAACCTTGCATGAAAGAGCTGTCTTTGGGATCCATTCCAATCGAACATTCAATCTGTGATGCTTTAATAAAGAAACTTTTAGTACAGCTGGAAGAGATGAAAAATCCACTGAAAAATATGCTTGGAAAAAGCTATGATAATCTTGCTAATATGAAAGGGAAAAAAATCTAGGTGTCGAAAAAAATACTGAACATCAACCCTCGGGCATTTTATGTTTTATGTATTACCCATTCCCTAAACTAAGTTCTTATTAAAGCTCCACAACCCTGTCTGGACGCTGTGGAATTCCTTAGTATTTTGTAGCAAATTTACAACTTCTTTGCATCCTAAACTCATCGTTGGACAATCTTGAACAAACATGTTCCCAGTTTAACGGGCAAGCCCTTAAATCAAACGCTGTCACTCTGCTGGAGTTATCGCTAAATCAAAGAACTGATGCATTAGCCAAAAATCTTGCTGTTAGTTTGGAAAAGAAGATAAAATGGTTTAAGTTTGTTGCTAGTATTGTCATTTGGCACTCAGTTCTCTTCAATGTCTATGCCATAAGTAAGGTGTTACAGAGTGAAAATATAAATGTGTCTAGTGCTGTAGAAATGATTGACAAAACAAGACAAGCTATGGTAGAAATGAGATCATACAAGGGTGTTCAACAGGCTTTGGTTTATGCACGTGACCTCTAACAGTATTGAGACTTGGGCAGAATTTCATGAACCAGAAGTTCGACCATTGAAAAAAAGAAGCAATATGATTATGAATCTCTAGACGAAGCTCCTCCATAGGCGCGCGCGCGATTCAAGCAAAGCTTCTATTTTTTTATTCTAAACGTCACAATTAACTTTTTTCAGGAACGCTTAGAAGAACTAAACGCTATATATGAAAAAAAATTATTTTTATCTAACTTCAAGAAAGTGAAACACGATAAAATTTTAGGCATGTTCAAAGACATTAATTTGGCCTTGAGTGATGGTAATCATAATAATGTAGATGGTTTCCAACTTCACCAAGAAATATTAGTGATGTTAATTCTACTACCAGACGAAGTGACCAGCTGTTGGAAATTCTAATTTACTTCAATATGAACAGGGTTGTTGCAAATTTTCGAAATCTTTCAGTGGCTTTGAGTATTTTTCTGACTTTCCTAGTAACTGTAGTTACCGAGAGAAGTTTTTTTTAAACCGAAACTTATCAAAACGTATCTACAATCCACCATGCCCCAAGAGCGACTAGTTGGCTTAGCAACCATGTCAGTTGAACGGGACCTTTTGCAGAACATTGAAATTGAGAAGAAATTTTACGGATAAAAAGCAAGAAAAGTTAATTTTTTAACAGAACTTATAATACTGTTTTAAAATAAAGTCATCTATTTTAAAAATAAATTGGTTGAATATATTATTTTAGTTTCAATGAGACTTATATAATCTTAAATATATCTGAAGTTCGAAAATTCTTACCATAATATTAGTTAGTCATATTTACAGGTTAAGCATGCATATTTCTATATAAAAGTTGGTTTGGCATTTAGAATACAGACATTATAGAATTAAAAAATAATAATACGTCGGTTATGTTGTATTGGGGGTGCGCCATATTGGTGCTTTGCCTGGTTGATGAAATTACCTCGGCTCGCCTCTGATTCATAAGCATCTTCTGTGTGTATCAATGCGCCTTAACAACGTTGTTTCGTTCTCATCATATATAGTAATTTAAAATTAAGTTTTAAACCAACAGAAGTTCCATTTGCAGTTTCAAATCGGGACTTCAGTCTAACAAAACAAATCAAATCTTTAACTGAAAATTTATAAAACCCATTAAGATTACAAGGGAAATAAGTAGCATTGAATGAATTTATGACAAAGACCAGAATTTATGTTGAAATCATTTCCAAATCGGTAAAAATGAAAAGCTGTTTGAATGAAATTCCGTTAGTTCTTGAGAAAATCTGTCATCTTGTTCGTTCGGTGCTATCTACTCAGATTATCTGAGTTCAGTTCAGCTGCTCTGAATAAGCCTTGAAAATATTGAATTGATAATTGAGAAAATCAGACTAAATTTTTATGTCCTATTTATACTATTTTTTTTTTCGTGTAACATGAAACTGACATTGTGAAAAAGGAATATAATTATTGGAGAACAGTGAATTTTTGTGAGCAGTGTATTTTGTGAACAGTGTATTTTTTAAATTTTTAGCAAACATGTAGAAAGACTAGGACTTAAAGCTTGTAAAGATCCATCGGCTGTATAATTAATGTATCCAATATCTTGACTGACAAATCTACTTGTATCACAAGATAATGCGTGTTATATAATAAAATACTGTTTGTTGCTTTTCCTATTACTCCTAGTACCTGAACACTTGACACGAATCTTGGCATCCAGTTATCTTCAATAAGGTAAATAATAAAATTCGAAAATAAAGCTTTTCAATTGGGTTTAGAACTCTATTCGTGAGGAGGAAAACAAGCAGTATGATTTACAGTACTTTTTAGAACTTAAAAGAGAAAATGAATTTAAAAAGATTCTCGACATTTTTCCAAATACGACAGTTTTCTTTTTATTTTATTTTATAGGAAAAAAAATTCGCAATCCATTTTCACTTGAAAAAGCCTCAGAATACAAAAATAAATAAATAAATAAAATGCAGCATTTATTCATGATATTTAAGAATTAAACAAGTTTTTATAAAAATGCTCAAATCAGGATAAATTTTTAAAAACTATTTTTGCTTACAGATGCTGAAGAATCTGAAAAAGTAAACCCTGTTTGAGATTTCGTGACCGCAAAATTTTTTCTGTGGACTCCCACTTGGGGTCGTCACTCAAAGTTGAAGAAGCTCTGGTTTATGTGTTTTCCGAATATATTAAAAGGCTAGACCAACTGCCCTTGAACTTCGACCATGTAAAGAATATATTTTAACTCAAATTTTACAGTGACGATTTGGTCGCGATAACATTTAGGGGACCGACCAGAAATTGGTGAAGAAAAAAGGGATTTCGACTCATCCCGTTTCACAGAAAGATGTTAATGATTTGCAAATTTCATCAGTGGTTTTGCTTAATATGCACATTGCTGACATGTATTTTCGTAAAAATATCAAGTATATTCTGAAACATATAAAGGTTTTCTTAAAAAATCCCAAATTTTCCCTCATGTGTTTTGCTTATAATATGCAGAGTTTTCCACCAGATAATACGAAACTTACAGAATACTTGGCAATATGTCAGTGAAGTATTCCATTAAAATTTAAAATTAATACTATGAATATTAGAGGAAATATGAGTATTTGCAGTAAATAATTTTTTACTGCACATGCGCGATATATGGCGTAATTTTTCTTCCACAACTTCAACGCCAGATACATAGGGCAACTTATATAAAAATTCCTGCCGAATGCCATCAAAGTTTAGAAAGATATCGGCATTGCAATGATCAGAATTTCTGCTTCCCTTTAAGAGAAACAAAATGATGAGAGTTTTTCTACAAACTGATAATTTTAAACTTGAATCCTCGGATAGTAATCGTCGAATTGCAATTTAAATTATGAATTTTATTTACAAGTACGCCTGCGTATTCAGCATATTCAATCTTTATTAAATTCTATAAAATTATTCGAAAATTCTACTTTAAAAATTATCAGTTTGTAGAAAAACCTCATCATTTTGTTTCTCTTAGACAGAAACACAATTTTCGCTCGCTGAAATTCCGATGTCTTTATAAATCTTAATGGTACTCAACTGGAATTTTTATATACGTTACCCTATATGTCTGGCTTTGAAATTGTGAAAGAAAAATTACGCTATGTCTCGCACATTCGCAGTAAAAATTTTTTAACTACAAATATTCATATTTCCTTTAATATTCATAGTATTAACTTCAAATTTTAATAGAATATACTTCTCTAACACATTGTCAAATATTCTATAAGTTTCGTATTATTTGGTTGAAAATTCTGCATGTTATAAGCAAAAAAACAAGAGGGAAAATTTGGGATTTTTTAAAGAAAACCTTTATATCTTCCAGAATATACTTGCTATTTTTACGAAAATGCGTGCATATTAAGCAAAACCACTGATGAAATTTTTAAATCATTATCAGCTTTCTGTGGAAGGGGGTGAGCCCAGATTTCTTTCTTCTTCATTTATTGCTGGTAGGTCCCCTATATGCCCTCGCAACCGAATTTTTACTCCAAAATGTGAGTTAGAGTCTGTTCTTTTACATGGTCGAAGATCAAGGGCAATTGGGAATTCCGGAGAAATTTTTAAAAATGTGAAGATCTGAAAGTGTCCTAAGACAATTTCTTAATATTTTTTTTTGATTTTCAGACATCAGGAGGTAGGGCTGAGGACATTATTAATACAACTGAGAGTCTGAGTAAAGATATAGATTATAAAATCGATGACATTCCGCCATGGTACGTCAGTCTCATTTTAAGCTTCCAGGTGAGTATAACCTCGATTTGAAAGATATTCCATTTGTATGGAGGAACTTCCAAAGTAATATTTTTCAGTATTAGACGCTTGTGCGTACATGTAATGGGCTCATTCTCTGTTGTAGGCAGTTTACTTTCCATTATTTGTAACGATAAATCTGTCAGAACTACACTTTGATTAATTAATTGCCTTGTGAATTTTAAGAATAACATTTATTGTTATTATTGAATGTATATTTGCAATTTAATGAATTGTATGTTTGTAACAACAAAACAAAATCTATGTGGCATCTCATAAAACTCGATATAACTAACCAACTAAATGTCATTCACATTGATTAATATAAAAGTTGATTTTCAACTATCACATTTTTAACGTCAATTTTAATTTCTATTTTTCACTAAAAACATCACAACTCCACTGGATTTTAAAAACTTTCTTTCAATTAATAGCATATTTCTTTCGATACGCATAAATTAGAAAATGAAACATGTTTTATGAATTTGAAACCTTATTTTGCTTAATGCATTTTGGGAAATGAGTATTTCCTTTTTTTCACAGCATTATTTGATGATGCTAGGAGGCACCGTATCTTATCCGTATTTAATATCCCCTCATCTCTGCATTCCGAATGACGACCCAACTCGAGGTTATCTAATATCGACGACGCTCTTTGTATCAGGGATAGGTACACTTCTTCAAACAACTCTGGGGACGAGGTAAGATGCTAATAAACGCTTCATATTCTCGAGCTAAATTTACATAACAGCAAGGTTGATGAAAAGATTTAAAACTGTCAACACGAAAAAATTATTATTTTGAATAATCTGTAAGAACTAAATGAAGATAATAAAGAATTCTGTATTAGAGAAAATGAACGATTACACCGTTTAAAAGCAGTAGGTGTATTTAAAGAAATACACAGGGTATCCCAAAAAATGCGTACACGCTTTGAAAAACTATTAGATGAAGAATTAATAATACACATCAAAGTTTCGTAACTCAAATAAATTAATAAAAATGTAGAATCTGATCAGTTATTAGAAATGTTTGAATTGTAGACCGTTGTTGTCCAGCCTCTATTCATAAAACCGACCGATGAAATTTCAAACGGCGCTAAGCATTTCGATTTACATTTAGGTGAATTTATCTTCTAATAGAAGCTCTCAACTAATTAAGCATAATGTTTATAGCTGGGTTTGAGCTATAAACATTTTGGTTTACCTATTTCCATAAAAGAAATCCAACCGGGTGAGGTCTGGATAGTTCAATGCTACCGCTTCATCCTAACCATCTGTTTACCAGAATTACATCAAGATAGATCCTCATGTCGCGATAGTTATTCGGAGATGTATCATCCTGCTTGAAATACCAGTCTTCAGTCTCAGACATCTCTTGAATGCGTGGCATAACGCATTGTTATTATAAGTTCAGGTAAACGTCACCAGTCACGATATTCTCAAAGAAGAAAAGTTGAGTTAATACATACGCCGATAAAATACCCTTCACAGAAACAGCTGCTGATAAATTAATATTCCAGTATCAAATGAGGATTATCAGTTGCTGAGTGACTTTAATTATGACAGTTGATTGAGAAATTATTTATGTAAAAGTACATTTTTCATGTAAAAAATGCACTTATAAAAAATGAAAAATTTTTGTGTGAAATAGGCTTATAAATCTTCCGATAGCTGACAAAATTCTACATTTTTATTTACTAATTTAAGTTACAAAACTTTGATATATAATATTAGTTGTTTAAATAATAGCTATTTAGAGTGTGTATTCATTTTCTGTGACACTCTGCTTACTTTATTACAGATATTGTGACATTTCTTCCATCGAGGGAGTCTGCTATATCCTAATATGTAATATCAGACATCATGAATAATTTTCATGTCTTCCAAAACAAATCTGTGTCTTACTTTGATGTATAGATTTTTATAGTATGCGTTTTTAAAAATCACCGTTGTACTGTGTTCATTTTATGAGACTTGTCTGCTCAAACTGTCACCAGAGCGTGGACAATTTGCTCAGTGAAACGAAATACAGGGAATTGTGCGACGCATTTCAAAAATTAATAAAAAAAAACCCTAATAAAATTACAACTACGGTTTTTTTTAAAAATGAGAGTGCATTTAAGAAAGATTTTTTTAAATAACTAAAGTGCTTTTACGGTGGTTGTGAATTATGGAAAATCTGTGATTTTTGAGAGCCATTATCTGCGAAAATATTAAAGTTAGAAGAAAATAAAATTTGTAAGGAATTTTACGCTCTTTAATTTGTTAATTCACATGCAGTGTGAAAACTGAATATTTTTCGATATATTCAAGAAAAACTAAAAAAAGAAACCAGAAAACGCGCATCGGCTTCTACCGATCGGTAGCCATTGCGTACGGAATTCTCTCGCTGTAGCAAATTTAGAACTCTGTAACGCCGCGTTACCTATCTGAAAGAAAGTATTTTTATTTGCTCTCTCATTTAAAAAACCGTAGTTGCAGCATTATTAGGTTTTTTTAAATTAATTTTTGAAATGTGTCCCACAATTCTCGGACACCTTGTACATTTGAATTTTTGCAATGCAATTTTTTTAAATACAAGGTAAAAACATTATTAAATTATTATTAATGATGCATTAAAAAATATATTAACTCCGGGAGAGTCGCCGCAACCGGGATAGATGCCGCACACCTTGTATTTCTTGTAATTATCGATATATGACAGTCAGACGAGCAGTATAGGTGCGCAATGAGATTTCTTTAACCAGTTTATAGCATGAATCCCAATTCGATGATTACTTTTAGCTGTACAATCGTTATTTTGAGGCAAGCGTATGATTTCACTATCCAAACTTTTAAACACCTTATGCTTAAATACTTTTTATGCGCTAATTACTAAATCCATGCATGATTTCGAAGTCAAAACTAAGTGTAGAGTCTGTATAGAGTACTGTGTGTATGGTTACGCCATTTTCCTTTGCGAGGGCATGACGTGCGACATCTGTACCGTACAAAATGGGATACATGCCGCACTGCGATCCGGTATACACGCCGCAGTTTCTTTTGTACGGGATGCCGCGATTAATAAAATTGAAATTCATCTATCCGTGTCTTATTTTATTATGTTACTGAATTTTATGTTACTGAACACTTACTTGGGTTGAGCAGCATGTTGGGCGCAAATTGACTCGGTATCAGGTAGGGTCTTTAATCTGCGATGCTTGGAACAAATCGGAAACTGTTGCAACGCTACTAGGGGCTTTAAGGTCACTGGCATCTTCCCTTTTAAAAACAACGCTCTCCCAGATCAATTGCTTTTTGCATTAGCGGATAGTGAAGTGCCCGTACTAGAAAACACGACACAAGAGGAGGCAAATTCATCAAGTGAAGTACTAATCAATACACCTCAAATCAATTTACAGCCTGCAGAATCTGGAACTAGCGAACTAGCAGTGTAAAACAACTATCACCTACCAAACACCAACATAAAATCTCTCCTATTCGAGACTTAGCCAGGTGACAGCAAAGCACATAATTAAGGAAACAGCAGTACTCTTAACCTCTATTGACAATAGGAAAGCGCTTAAAGCAAATTTAGAGAAATGATTCCAAAAGTGTAAGAAAATTAACAAAAAAGATGTCAAAACTACCAAAAGAAAATTTAATTTTGAATCAGGTGGAGGATCCCATGACAGTTCATCAGACATTAATGAATGTTCAAACAGTATCAAGTTTCTACACCAAAGGAGAAAAAGGGAAAAATAAAAAGTAAGAAGGCGAAGAAAGATGCAAATCAAGATGATAACAATGAACAGTTGGATCACACATAAGACGCAGACGTTCTTTGCAAGGAATGTTCTGAAAACTACTACAAAATTAAGAGGAAGTGTGATTGGTTTTGTTGCATCAAGTGTCAAATGTGGTTACATGAAGACTGTACTATTTTCGACACTTTTTGTGTAGATTGCGCGGTCGAAAAAAACAGGTCTATTAACAAATAAAACAATGTAAACACTATTTTACTTTTTTTCTTTTCCCTCTACACTGATGTTATGTGGTTGCTGAAATAACAATTAAACTTCAATCTTTAAAAAATAAGTCAATAATTTTAGTAGTGAACTAAGCAGGCAGACTAATATTGATTTGAACCTAGTAGTACGTTTCATTTTACTCATTTAGTTCCTTTTTGTTATTACATAAGTAATTATAGTCCAGATATGAATATTTGTTTGAATATTTTTTATTTTTTTCTGTTCTTATGCCAGGCGCGGCATAACTCCCGCACAAGTGCGGCGTCTCACCCTGAATGTACGGGTGACGCGCCGCAGTGTAATGTTTTAGAAAAAAATTGTTAAAAAATATTAATTATTTTTTATATTTTTTGTCGCAGTACACATGTTGTATATTTAACATTAAATAGCACAGCATGATTTATTTTATTTTATGTGCACCATGGGATTTTATACACAACTTCAAAAAAATATGCGGCATATCTCCCGGAATTACCCTAATTACTATTTTACACCGTCTATGTACACTATCTGATCAAAAGTATCCGGACACTTTCGGATTTTCACATTTTTTAGAATTTCTCCTGAAAGGGTAAACTGGCTGTCTTTGAACTACGACCATGTAAAGAATAGACTCTAATTCACATTTTACAGTGGAGATTCGGTCCTGAGGGTAATTAGGGGAGCGTCTACAAATTAATGAAGACGAAAATTACTTTGGCCCACTTCTCTTCAAAGAAAGCTTATAATGAAATGAAACTTTCAGCAATGGTTATGTTTGATGTGCATAATATTTCCATGAATTTTCGTAAACGCAGCACAAATATTCGTTAAAATATAAAGGTTTTCTTAAAGACTCCCAAATTTTCCCGCCTGTTTTTTGCTTATAACATGCAGAGTTTTCTGTTATATTATACGAAACTTACAGAAAAATCACAATATGTTAGAGAAAAATTGTGTAAAAGTTTGAATTTTTTTTTTTTGAATATTAGAGAAAATATGAGTAGTTGTAGTAAATAATATTTTTCTCGCATGCGCGAAACATGGCGTTATTTTTCTTTCATAACTTCAAAGCCAGATATGTAGAGCAACTTATGTAAAAAAATCCAGTCAAATATCATTAAGATTTAGAAAGATATCAGCATTGCAGTGAGCAGAATGTTTGCTCCCCTCTAAGAGAAATAAAACGATGAGGGGTTTTCCCCAAATTGATATTTTTTTAAACTTAAATTTCCGTATAGCGATCGTCGAACTGCAATTTACATTATGAATTTTATTTATAAGTTTGTCTGGGTTTTCAGCATGTTCAATCTTTTTTAAATTCTAAAAAATTCTGCTCATTGCAATGCTGATATCTTTCTAAATCTTAATGATATTTGACTGGATATTTTACATAAGTTTCCCTACATATCTGGCTTTGAAGTTATGAAAGAAAAATATGCGTGTATATGTATGCTATGCGCAGTAAAATATTATTTACTACAACTACTCATATTTCCTGTAATATTCAAAATTTCTTTCCGACATTTTTACAAATTGCTTCTCTAACATATTTTCATTTTTTCTGTAAGTTTCGCATAATATAACAGAAAAATCTGCATGTTAAACAGTCGGGTAACAAAAGGAGGTAACAAAAAACAGGCGGGAAAATTTGGGATTTTTTAAGAAAACCTTTATATCTTCGCAAATATTTGTGCTACGTTTACGAAAATTCATGTAAATATTATGCACATCAAACATAACCATTGCTGAAAGTTTCATCTCGGTTTAAGCTTTCTTTGAAGCGAGGTGGGCCAAAGTAATTTTCGTCTTCATCAATTTGTAGACGCTCCCCTAATTACCCTCAGGACCGAATCTCTACTGTAAAATGTGATTTAGAGTCTATTCTTTACATTTTCCAAGTTCAAGGACAGTCAGTTTAGCCTTTCAGGAAAAATTCTAAAAAACGTGAAAATCCGGAAGTGTCCGATACTTTTGATCAGATAGTACATCGTCATTATGGTATATGTGGAGATTGACAGAATATAATAAAGAGAACCAAGAGCAAGTTGTATGATTTATTAACAGTATCTAAATAGACTATTTCTTACAGCGGTCTTTCATTATTACAGGTTGCCCATTGTCCAAGGCAGTTCAATGGCTTTTCTTGTTCCTCTTCTAACAATACTTCACTTACCAGAATGGAAATGTCCAGAAAGGAACTCAAATATCTCTTTAACACCAGATCAAACGGCTGAGATATGGATGCCACGGATGAGGGAGGTATTGCTTATGTTTTTAAATCTTCAGAATTCAGACGCTCTTTCTTCAGCTTTCCAACTCCTCTGATCAGGAGTGACGTTAGAGTCAGCCCGACGGAAGACGATCAGCTGTACAAAAGGATGGATATAATGATGACCCTTTCCAATTTTCACCAGATCTTTATTTATCTACTAGTTGAATAGCCCGTTGCGTGAAAGGGGTACAAAAACTTGCCCCGACGGGGGGGTGGGCACAGCTTCCCCGACAGGAGGGCCCTGGCCCACTGGCACCACCCATGCCTCTGATATTGAAAGAGAAGACCTCGACTTCAAATTTTATATAACATTTTTCTTTTTTTTGGAAATACAATTGTTGCGAATAAAATGCATTTGCTCTTAATTACAGTATGTCTCTTGAATAGTCTAGTCTAATTATACTTTGACAAGACGGAAATACATAGCATTTTTATTGTTTTACGTTGTTGGGCTGGCCATTCAAACATGTCCCTATATCACGCAGACGGATATCTTACCAGTGAAGGGGCGGAGGAAAGTTGCATTTTAAAATGCTACGGAAAATGCATTCAGGCATAATAAGTGAGCCAAAATGTTAACTTCAAATTTAATTTTCACCATTTTTTTTTTCTGACTGAAGACTATTTAAAATCCATTTAAAATTGTAGAAATAGGCTTTTAGAATAGGATATGTTTCTCCTCGAATTCTAACAGATAGAAAAGTAGTTATAGGCATTTTTGGACGACCCTTTTTCTTTCGAAGAAGTTGGATAATGCAGATATCTTTTATATGCAGATATATATAATGCTGAAACTTTTATCAGATTTTCCGTCCTATTTAACATTTACTTAAATGGAATTGCAAAAATTTTATTGAAAATTCAGTTTCAAGTTTTAAAAAATAAGAATATCTTTCAAAATTTACGTTGTTCTTTTAATTTACTTCTGGCCCTACTTCTAATTAATTGTTCTTAACGTTCGACGTCTTATCTGATATGTTTTTAAATACGTATGACTTTTTTGTAATTTCTTCTCTCAGATAAATAGCCTTTTCATTCTAAAGAGGAAAAACCGATTTTTCGACTCCCCCCTTTGTCTGGTTGGATATTCGTCTGTACGATGTAGCTGGCATGTTGTGGATGGCCAACCCAACAATTTAAATCAATACAAATGCTGTTATGTATTTTCGCCACATTTCGATGCTTTTGACGACGATTCGATTAGACTAGAAGTTCTTTAAAATAGAAGTTCATAAGGAACAACGAAAGTTGAAATTTTCCCACACGATGTCTTCAATTAAAGTAATCTGCGCTGAAATGACTTTAATTCTAAAATTAAATATGCTACTGAAGCTGTCGATGAATGCAAAAAAACTAATTAAATAAAAGAAGCAAATGTTAGAGAATATCACGGAAAAAAACTAATAAGTAAAGCATCATATATTATGTAAGACTCTTACGACCTCCGTTTCATGGAAACTTAATTAATCGAGAGATTTTTGTCGAAACTACTGCATGTGCTCAGCAATTTTTCCTGACAGTTGATAGGGAAGAATGATAAGACGTCGGGTGACACTTCCGATCAACAACGTATGGGCATTAAGACATTATACGTCTCCAGATTTTATTTTTTTAAAAAAATAAGATTCCTTGATAGTGTTAATACGCAACCAGAGAAATAAATTTATGTATGTCATGTAAAAATTGCGTAAACTCGAAGTGCACTTTATATTGCTTAAATTTTGATAAAACATTGAAATAAAAGAATAATTCCGCAATCATAAGTTAAATATTTAGCATAATTTCAAGCAACTTCTGCTTTTCAAATAGGTAACATCGTCACAAATTCGTGGGATGAATTTGTGAAATTCACGAAGTGTGTATTGTGTCAACTTAAGATTGTTACATAATTTCTGACTTAGTATATCAAAATCTGCTTTTAGTTAACATAATAATGTTTTAATGCTGGCATACTCAGGGCTGTGTTACCAAATAGGCAAAGTAAGCAATTGCCTAGGGGGCCACCGAGATTATTATTATTTTGCATTACTTTCAGGGAATTTAATTTTGTGCTTTCATTTGATTTATAAAAGCTGTGTACTCGAACTTATTGAAATTAAAATCAAGTAGCATTTAAATTTCAGAACATATTCTTGGGACATTTTTCATGTTTTCAAATTCGCTTACAAATCAATGTGACCCAATTTGTTCTGCAGCTGGCTGATTGACTCACAAGTCAATAGCCTTGACAAACTTTGTACTAGGGTATTTAAATTGCGTCAACAAAGTTATGTAAATTTTTACCATTTTATTTAAGATCACTTTTAAATTAATTCTTTTTATTTGTGAGATACTGAAACCAGTTCTTTTGAAGATGACCCGCATATAATAAATTGTTTTATTTGAGTTTGTTATAATATTTATTAATTAAAAACTGCTTGCATGGAGATCAAATTAAAATCAATAAAAAATGTCTGATTTTCAAAGTTAGGGAGAGGGACGGGAGGCATTGCCTATAGGCCCCTGTAGGGCTTCATTCGGCCCCTGGGCATACTTTTTGTAAGCTGCCTGAAAATCGTTCAAAACGCTATGCAGGGCAGATCGTTGGTCCTAGAGATACCATTTTTTATTTTTATATATTTTATTATATTTGCTTTTTCAATATGATAATGTTTATATGCAGGATACTATCTGTCAATTGCGTGGTGCAAAAATCATTCAAAATGCGTTACAGGGCAGGCCATTGGACCTAAAATCAAATTTGGCATGTAGCTACATCTTGGATAGTAGGCGCTCATTAAGAAAGGGTTTTTCAAAGATAGTTTTAGTTATAAAAATTAGTTTTTAATTAAAAATTAATTTTAATTTTAATATTTTTCTCAATAACTTCGGAGCATATTATCTCACAAAAATCATTTTTGCACCACTTTAAAATTAAAAACATACCAATTTTATTTCAGTGCATTTTTTTCTTTAATTTTTAATAACTTTTCAAAATTAATTCTAAACACAATTTGTAACAATGCTTTTTGTTATAATAAAATTTAAGTCAATTTTATTGTTTCATCAAATCTTTCACTCGCGTGCTGTTGCCGATGTTAACTTATGATAAAAAAAATGTTGCTTTCTTTGGGTATTCACTTCAGGTGGAATTCTCACTTTCGCTCACATGATAATGTTTTTAGGCAGAAATTGCGTGATATAAAATTGCTAACGGCTGCTGCATTCAAGACAGACGAATCAAGCCTAAAACATTATCACGCTACGATGCTTCGGACGAGAGGTTCGAATCTCTTTAGATATTTTTTTGTCGTCTACTACAGTAACAAATAATAAAATCCGATTCGTTGAGTTAACATTCTTGCTTTACCTCAGTCAAAGACAAATATATATGATGACTAAAACAGAATGAACACATTCATCCTGTTTGTAATTCACACATTCACACACATGTTTGTAATGTTCACATTCCTAATGTTCGCTGGCGCTAGAATTTGACTTGCGTACCCATTTCGATAAGCTGGACACATTAATGGATGTCTGCAGAATGCGTTCACTTTTTACTTTCTCGTATACGAAGTATACAAAGAGAAAGTATTGTAATCGTCAAAAAATTCGAACTCGAGATTTTGACGAATCTCCACGTTTTAGACCTCCCTGAGTCCGAAAAACACAATTTGGAATTATGTCTGTCTGTACGTCTGTGTGTGTGTCTGTGAACACGATAACTCGAAAACTATTAAAGATACAGGGATGAAATTTGGTATGTGAATTTGACACATAATTTGTAGGTTTCTGTCAAATTTTGGACAAAATCCGTCCACGGGAAGTCTGTCTGTCTGTCTGTCCGTGGTCATGTGAACACTATAACTCAAAAACTGGAATAGCTAGATGAATAAAATTTGGTACACAGTTTTATCATCATGAATGTAGGTCCGTATAAAATTTTGGGCCAAATCCGTTGAAGGGTTGACTGTCTGTCGGTCTGTATAATCGCATACTTGTAAAAATTATCTCCTAAACCCTTTGGCTTAGATAAATAAAAATTGGTATGACGTTTGCTAACATTAATTATAGATCTGTGCTCAAATTTCGTTTCAATCCATTGAAAAAAAGATGTTCAAATTGCATATTTGGTTCAAAATGCACATTGCGACTGTGTGTTGGCGAGCGTTTCGCTTATTTTACTCAAATTAGTATAATTGGCTTTTGACCTTTGCGGTCTACGAAGTATTGTAGCTTCGGATGCGCTTCGGAAATTATGGCAACCCCCTGAACCCGAAATTTCGTTCTGACATTCTCCAGATGGAAGGTATGGGGAAATCTTGCATGATATTTGTAGTAAGATTTCGATCTTAAAAACTTTAAATAAAGTTGTGGTACCTCAGCGCGCGTAAAAATTGAGAACTTATGCAATTTTTTAAATTGTTATCATTTTCCTTTTACACATAATCATAAAAATGGGCGCAGGTCATTTTAAAATCATAATGACTCAGTTTTTAGGAAGCAAACGGGACAAATAGTATCGGGACGTATGGCAACCCTAGTTAGAGGGAAAATGACACCTGTTTGGGAAGTATAAGAGAAAGTTTAGGGGAGACCACTCCCGCTGGTTTTTTTGGTATATAAATTGTCTAGAGAAAGTACAGTTACCGATACTGTTTGTCTTTTTTGGAGCTTGCATCTAATTCGTATACCGCAAACAATGTGCTACACTTGAGTTTAGTTTAATTTAGTTTAGTTTACTTTAGTTAGTTTAACGTCCCGTTTTGAAGCAACTCGAGGGCTATTGTGTTGAAACTAAAACTTGAAAACGAACTTTAATAGAACAAAATAAATTCTTTAGGTTTATTTATTCATGTTAATATTACAAAGCATGACATTAGGAATCGCTTGCCGGTAATTTTAATTGTTTGAAAATAATATGCCACCTCTTCTGTGCCGATATTCCGGCTATTTTTTGTAATTTTTTTCTAAAATAAGAGTTTCTGATGGTACAATACCCGCTACTCTGGATGAAAAGTGACAAATGGAAGAAACGGCAAGTTTTCTTTTGTCATTTTTGTTAACTTTCTAACCGGAATATCGGTCATTATGACCGCTAAAGTACATGTTAACTAAACGGGTATACCGACAATGTTTCGGTTAGAGAGTTAATCTAGAATTTCCGAAATTGCAGATCTATTCATACGATGGGTTTTTTTTAATAATGAGGCTTCCAATTTACCCCTTAACTGGTTTGTTTTCTTAACTAATATCTTCTATTTTGGGAATGTGTTGTCATTTTAATTCAATTGATAACCTAATTGACAGTTGAAATGTTTATGAAGCCCACGTAATTTTTGTATCGGAGTTTAACGTCTGTGAATGACTTTTAGCTTATAATCCTCAGTCCTAATAAGTTTAATCCTAATAAGTTTAAAAGTGTGGTAATTCGATGCATGTACGACGTACGTTGACCAGTTGAGGGGTTAATATCCTGTTGTGCAGTACAAGTATGTCTAATTCACGACCCACAACGAGTATTATTTCGAGCCGTGAACATAGCAACACATAATAAAACTTTTAATAAGAATTTCGTACTTACAGCTGAATTTTAAAAATTCTGAGTGCACGTAATTGTATTTAGGAAGTTTAGAAGACTGCAATTTTAAGCCTCAGAACTAATTTTGAACAGTATTTGCATATTTTATTTCTTTGAAAAGATTTCTTGTTTTTCAATTTAAAAAAAATGGTTTTACTTAAATGTGATTGCAGTTAATCTAGATTCAGTGTCACTCCAATTTGAAGGCAAATTTTTTTGAATTTGGGAGGGTATCAGTTTTCACAAATATTTGGCAGCCAAGAGAAAACACTCGAAATTTCGCACACACAATTATTTGCATGTTTGGTTTACTTGTCAGTGAGAGCAGTTTTCATACATTTAAGTCTCTTCAAGTGTAAGTTATTTACTCTTTTGTCTCCTTTAAGGTATAGAATTAGGGCCTATCGCATAGACGAACAAAATTTTACCAAAATAGGAAAGATGGTATCTGAAGAAAGATGATGAACAGAGACCGCTCGTGTGTAGGGACTGCGGTCATGCACCACCCCAACTTTTTCCATTGTGTAAATTTAATCAATTTATTTTATTTCGCATTTAATATTTAAATTTATCAACAATCTAACGCAATTTTGTATTATACGATTACGATATTCAAATAAAACCTACGTAGAAAACGAAGTTCCTTATCTTATTTTTTCACTACCCGAGGAAGAAGCGCAAAGGAGAAAGTAACAATTCAAACGAGAACTGTGGATCCTTCCAGCTCCGAATTCCGCCTGCGCACTGACACTGCGCAGGCTTTCCCTAAGCTGAAAGGGTACTGTCGAAATCGACAGTTCCCGTCGCGTTAGAAACGAAGTTTTATACGCTTTCTCGAGCGGAAAATTTTTTTCGCGTGCTAAAACTTTGAAAAGAAATAAAGAAATGAAAGATAATTAATGATAAATAAAAATTTAATTAAAAAAAGTTTTCTTATAGGAATGGAATGTATTGCAATCTAAAAGATTTTTTTCCTGATTTTTCGTTATAAATGCTGATGAAAAACATAATAGAAATTTTTCGTGATACAAATATGTTTTCAAAATTTTCGTGAACACTAATATTCTGTACCTTTCTTTTTGAGATCATGATTCATAGTTTAAGAAGCCTCGATTTTAAATAAAACACGGTTCGCTTCAAGGAACAGAATTTTTTACGGAATATTGATAAGTATATTCCCAATTTAAATTATCACAGTGCACCTTTAGATAGACGTAATAGAATAAATTAATTTTTTTTTCTCCTCTTGGCAATTCCCGCGTTACTACATAATACATCAGAGCATGAATTCAGCTTTCTAACATTATAAAGAATAAAATATTTTCTGACGCACACAATATGAATCGGGATAGGATTACATGTAGCTGTTTTGATTTCAATGGATACAAAATTTTTTAAGCGTCGTACAAGCATCAAGGTTAATGTTTTTGTTCTTTCGCTGAAAACAAAACAAAAATGGATTTTATTTTTAAGTAATTTTTAATTATACTAATAAACAGTATTCGCTTACACTTCTGTTTATATTAGTTATACTATAACATTTTTTCTCGCTGATTAATAAGAAAATTATTTTATTTCTGTACTATACTGACATTTTAATGTTAATTTTTTAAAAGTAGTAAGGAATACAGAAGACAGAACTGAAAAACAAATTTCGAGCTTAAATTTTTTATTAAAATACTTACCTATTTGAAGAAAAGATGTTATTAGTTATTCATTAAATATAAAACTACTTAAAGTTAATGAAAAAAGCTGAAAAATGTAAGTGGTTCAAATATGCATTACTGCCCAGTGAAAGATTAAAGATGCGCAGGAAGGACAGAACCCCCAAGATTACATAACACGAGCCGTCACTGATGATGAATATTTGTACGAAAACATGAATTTTACCATTTTAATTATTCCTTTTTTATCATTACTCAAAATAAAAAAAAACTATTCTCTAAAATTCAGATTACATTATTATTTATTCTACAGTACCTCTTTATTTCTGAATCTGACATGGTTGGTGTAGTGCAATTTGTTTAGTTTAGATTAGATTAACACCCTATTTTGAAGCAACACAAGGGCTATTTTGGGAGGGACTTCGTCATTTTGAACAGTGGTTAGATGGCGATGGCGACAGCTGAGCCTGCTCTCTTTTCTCCAAACTTCCACGCCACACCAGCGAGAGGGCGTTTGACCCTCGACGTCAGATTTAACATGGACTAGACCCATGCATACTGTAGATATTTGTTTGAATCGGGTTTCGAGCCTGGAGCTCGCAGATTCCGAACCCCAAACCTTACTCCTGGTGTATTACAAAGACAAAACAATTTTATAAATAGTAAGAACCCCGCTGAAAGTAACTCTTTTACTGCCCGCAGGTTCAAGGAGCCATCATCGGAGCTTCTGTGTTTGAGATGTTGATTGGAATGACAGGAATGATCGGATTTCTTTTGAACTGGATCACGCCTTTAGCTATCGTGCCAACCATAAGTCTCGTGACTCTACCCCTCTTCGCAGAGGCAGCACACTCAGCTTCCGGACACTGGGGGATTGCAGCTTTGTAAGTGTTGAATGCCTTCTGTGTTTCCAAATTGATTTAACCACGATTATTTTAATAGGCTTCTTCTTCTTTTTCAGAACAATAGTGTTAATGATATTATTTTCCCAATGCTTACGAGATGTCACTATTCCCTATTCCAAGTACAGTTCTAGGAAAGGATGGACAACAGGGCAATTTCCTCTGCCTAAATTATTCCCTGTAAGATATTTTCTTATATTTTTAATGAAAGAAAATCGATTATTTAAAAAAATTGAAAAAAAATATTGTTACATTTTTAATAATCTGCAAGTAATTGCAAATTTCAAATTTCATTCTAAATTAGGGTTGATGTAAAGATTTATTCAAGTCACACAAATTTACTATAAAATTTCCTTCCTTAAACAACACTTAAAAATAATCTCAGTATCTTTTCTATACAGCTAATACACTGCTCATGAAAATAGGGGATATATCAAATTGAATATGAGGAGATAAAAAAAAGAAGTATTTGAACTTTTTTTTTATTACAAAAGAACATCAGAAAAGCAAACAATAAGCCAAAGAAAATTGTTCGATTATGCACATGAGATGCAAACTCGATTATGGTTATTTGGTAATTAGTGTCATATTGGTGGGGGTGAACAGAAGCATGCCAATTTGAAGGAGAGTGCCGCATATTGACTGTTCAGTTCATTTGCTTCCCTGATGTTTCTGCATGATAAAAAAAAATTAAATGTTTCTTTTGTTATCGCTTTATATTCATTTTGAAGTATTCTCTAATTTTTGTGAGCAATGTTGTGGTGTTCGATGGTTCGTTTCAAGCAATGAAGAATCTGGTTTGCAAGCTAAATCCTTTATTCGGGCTTCCTTCAATGTTATGCAATTTTTCACAAATGATTTCGTATTCTCTATCTTACATGTAGTTCTATCCTCCTCGGCGAGAAATATAAAACCAAAATAGCTATCGCGCAGAGCAACCGAAAAACCACCTTGCCCTTCCCCTCCAAAATCTCTCTCTCTTCCACGATTGCGGTGGCAGGTCACCTCCGATGGTCACAGGCACCCCTAGGTTCAATGTTCTCAAGTAGTGCCATCTATCGACCTTAAAAGAGATGTCGCCAAGCTCTGCGCGATAACCGCTAAGTTAAGCGATCTGGGCCCCCGAAGCACTACAAATGTATTATGAATACTAACTTTTATCGTCGGAGAATTCCAAATATTGTCAGTTTCGAATACTCGCTTGATCATGATAACTTGAATTTAATTTAAACTTTATATTAAAATAGCTTAACTTTACTTTATAATAAAATAGCTTAAAAGAACGAGGAAAATAACACGAAAAAATGTTTTCTGACAAAAAAATAACATGAAAAGTTAAAAGTATGTGCATAAATATTTATGTTGGCGCTTCAAAGCCTGAAATTTGCTACAATCACTTTCAAATTTGTTCTAGTTTTTATTTTCGACGGCAAGACGAAAGCCCTATTTAGAGTAAATCTCCAACTATTGACCGAAAAACGTGTTCTGTTTTTGAAAAGAAAAAATGGAGCTGTTAAAAGAGTAGCTGCTAAAAGGCTGTTGGACTTTTAAAAAATGTTAAATATTTTGTATTAAATTATGAGGACTTTTTCATTTAGGAATCATGAGGATTATTTATCTCATAAACGGTTATGCTAACTTAATTTATTGGGAACACTACGTACGCATTGGTCTGAGTGATGAGTGCAAATTCTAATAGGATAATGGCCTCTTGAATGAAGAAAATTTCTTACAAAAAAGATTATCATTCTGGGTCAATAGAAAAATTTGTCTTTAACTCGCACCCTCTATTTCATGAATAATAAGCAACGTTAGGATACTTTTATTTATTTATATTATTCCATTAATTTATTTGACCGACTGAAGTATGGATGTTTCATCAACATCTGCTTACAAGTTGATCATTTATCGACTGACTGAAGTAGTGTGGTATTATATATATATATATATATAAGTATGCTCCTATTCGTGCTTTTACTCAAAATACTGAAATATTTCCATAGAATACCGTTAAATAAACTCTTCAGATCAGATAAGTTCGATTAAATTAAGGTTTGAACGAAGTTAGATTTACAGTTAGTTTTAAGTTAGATTTAATTGGTAAGAAACTATCTCACAAAACTTTTCGTATAATACTTAAAAAGTCAGATGTATTCTGTCATTAGAGCATGGAACTCGCATACAAAGATTATAACTTCCGAATGAAATATAATGATAATTTATATTTAATCTCTTTGTAACTGATTTCATGAATTTGATCACCGGAATTAATTTTTTGTCACGAGTGTGAAATAGATTCAGATGAAGCTCTGTCTAAATTATTCTAATTAAAGAATTGAAACAGAGAGACTCAAATAACTACAGTTTAAAAGAAATAATCTTTATTCGCTAAATTTAAATTTCAGATATTGTTAACCCTTATATTGTCATGGTCTTTATGCGGTATTCTCACTGCTACCAATATCTTTCAAGAAGGTAATCCTGCAAGAACTGACACTCTCTTATCCGTCCTGGATAACAGTCCATGGTTTCGAGTGCCTTATCCAGGTTTGTATGCAATAATGTTTGTGCAAATACCGAAATTAACTTTTAACAATTAACTATATATATGCTTAAGTGACAGAAAAACTGATTTACCAGTCTAATACTTAGTAGGTTCTCCACGGCATCGAAGGATTGCAAAAATACGAAAAAGCATGGGTTTCATGAGCTTCTGAAAATATCTTTTAGGAAATACACACCATATGTCCTTCGAGTGTATTCCGAGGTCTTTGATTTTTCTGTTCTATAGCGCGTTGCATGGTATTCCAAATATGTTCTATTGTGTTCAGGGTGGGAATGGCAAAACTCCAAGCTCGAATGAATGTTGAATGTTCCTGTAATGTGGCGTCCCGCTACTTGCGTGGAGATGCCTTGTCCGGTTGAAACAGATTCAGTCCATCGACATCAATGCACGACAGGAACGGGTGTAAATCGTTAGAAAGGCAGACACCGTTGACCAATCACAGACGTTTGTAGACTTAGCAGGGGTTCCAATGATTTACAACCAAGTAAACTTTGTACCATTAGGAACACCCCACCCCCACTATCAGTACAGTTCCTGTTGACAGGCGGGATCAAATGGTTTGATGGAATTTGCGTCATACAAAAATCCTTCCATCTCCCCGATACATTTGGAAACACAACTTGTCAGACCACGCTAATTGTTTTCAGTCGACAAGTGTCTAGTTTCGGTGTTGTGTCCAAGTGACGTGCAATCCTCAAGAAAATTCGAGTTGGTTGTTGGCTCTTAAACCCCATTCTGCAACATTCACTGCTCAGCCTAGACGCTGGGGTTACAGCATTGAATACCGATGTACACCTATAAGATTGTTGCACGCCTATCATGAGATATAATTTTCGATATCCGCCGATAACCCCATTCATCTAAAGTCTTTTTACTGTCATTCTGAGATCGTATGCTGGCGGATTTATCATAATTCTTGTTCTCACGTTACGTCCTTGCATTAGTCGTTCGTGAAAATCCGAATTGAATTTTTACCTCCATAATATTTTGGCCTCTCTCACGAACGCCAACTATGATAATGCGTTTAAAATAACATAAATCGTAATTACGCGTCATTTTCACTCTGTAAACAACTCTGATAGTTGGCAGAAGTGTTTGTCGCTTTATAACCATTCTTTCGGATGCAACACAATATGAGTATATGTGCTGTTGCTATAAATTTGAGATAAACTCCCGTGTCCCAGTTTTTTTCTGGCACTTGAGTATGCATAGGCCAAATATTTTATGTACATAATTGGCTTTTTATTTGGTTTTATGAAATAAAAATGTGACGATTCTCAAGAAAATCTCTCACTCCATAGGCATTTAGCTGCTTTTCACAGCAAAATGTATCTTTTGACATGCTAAATATGTGCTAGTATAAGGTTTCTGATATCAAACTACTAGGAGACGATTTAGGCTATTTGGTTAAACGGTATTTAGTATTTCGTATAAAATTTCTTTAAAGAGAATACCGCAGTTGGATGCCGTAATACCTTCATTAATCTGCTTTTTAAAAAAACCTGGTTGTTTTGGTAATTCTATCATTTCACAGTTGGTTCGCCAAGATTTGACAATCACCAAAGAAATAAATGAAGCATTTGTTTGTTTAAATATCAATAAGTATTTTAAAATCTTTCATAACAGCATAAACGTATTTCTGTGACTTCCAATTAATGAAAATCCGTCCTGTCCGAAGATATGCGGGAAAATGAATGACCGGACCACCACTGAGATACAAGCACTGTAAACCATACAAAATAGATCCCATTACGAAGTTCTGCGAACTGCACCACCACTACTGTGCCATCTGCCTACTTACATGGCAACCTCCCATCCTCGTACTCGGGGTGCCTCTTCCAGATGGACCTTTCTAAGGTAAGACGTAACCTCATATATTGGGATAGGAAGCGACCCGACTCAGTACGGTTCTCTCTCCTCTGGGGACGCAATAATGGTGGTGTTGCCTGGTTAATCTCCGATGGCGATTATCGGGGCCCATCGCCGATGATGGGAAGTACAGCCTTAGCGAGGGGTCTGTGCATGGGCCGCGCCATAACGGGGGCGGAGCTATTTTGAGCAGATCACAGTACCCGCATTATTATCTGCGGCGACAGGTCATTCAATGTATCCGGACGCTTCAACAGGAACAAGGGATTCTTTTTAGTTTTGAGATAAGATGTATATCTTATCGTATTAATCACTACCTGAGAAAATTTGAAATCAAAAGTAGGTTTACGAGAATCATGAGTTATCAGTTCAAAATTTCATCAGATGAGCAGAAATGCAGCTATACCCTGTCTTTCCTTCGTCTACTGATATCAGAAACCTAAAAGTGACATATGCGCGAAAATCTTTGAGTTAATTTTGAATGGTCAGAAATGAAATTAACACTTTGGCTAATAAGTATAAATTCAGTATATGTTTTAGTCAAGGTATCGAAACATTCAATTAACGTCTAAAAGTTATTAATTTTTTTTCACGCAGGTCAATTTGGATTGCCAACTTTCACATTTGCTGCTGTTTTGGGCGCTATTGCAGGATCTTTCGCTTCAATAATAGAGTCTGTAGGAGACTATTACGCATGCGCTCGGCTCTCTGGTGCTGATTCACCACCAAAACATGCCATAAATAGAGGGATTTTTATTGAAGGCTTCTGCTGTATGATAGCTGGATTCTTTGGAACAGCATGCGGGCTCACATCATTCAGTGAAAATATTGGAGCCATTGGAATAACAAAAGTAAAATCTTAGTCATAATATCTTGCTGAAGGTTCAGAAATGTATTATATATAAAAGAAAATAAAAAGCATTCATGCATTCAAAACCTATGTAAATTATTATGGATTTAAACATATACTTGTGACTACAAACAGTGGCGGACTGGGTCTGAAAATAGTGGTCGCCAGGAGTCAGTGAGGGCCCACACATATCTACAATCATAACATTAATTCATATATATATATATATATATATATATATATATATATACTAACAAAAGAAAACATTAAAACCATTTCAGGAAAGAAAAACCAAAATAGCAAAACGGAACACAACGCTAACGTCCGGGACGCATCATCAGCAGGGAAATCTCAAATGAGCGTATACATATTATCGGTGTTTTCTAAACACAAACTCTAGAAATAATGCTTTTCTTGTTTGGTTATTGCTCTTTTTGTATAGATGTGTCTTTTATCTTGGTTTCTGTATTTGTTTATATATATGTGTATATATATTCTGTATTTGTTTATATATATAGTTAAATATTTAAAATAATCAAAACATATGTTATATTTTTAATATATACATATATTAATCTAAAAATTAAAATGAAGTTACCTTATCAACAATCATACAAATGAAATACAAAAGATAGCTTGATTAACGACTATTACACTATGAAAAAGGACAACCCAGAAATGGAATTCCAACAATCAAATGCTTATCAGCCTTGGGGTCGGTATTCGACCACCCGCTGTTCGGCTGGTCGAATTACGAGGGCAATAAATCCCCAACGACGGTTGTGGAATGCCGAAACATGGACCTTGGGTACAGGGCTATTTTATTTATTTGCTTTAGAAAAGCTTGCTATAGAGAAAGAGTTCTTTTTTCTCTCCCACACTTCCTGGTGGCCCAAATTGTCTTCTGTTTAAGGCGGCCCACTTGCCATCGGACAAGCTGGCAACCTTGCCAGTCCGCCACTGACTATACAAAAAAAATAACAGAATATTGTCCAAAATGACAAAATGGAGTTATTTTAATTGAATCTATCAATGTGGAATTAATTACTAAAATAAGTTTCAAATTCCACAGTTTATTTTTAATGTTTATGGATTTGATTTGATTCGTCACATTAATGCCCGGTTTCGAGGCTGCCCAAGAGCTTCCAAGAACAAAATACCACCCGAACATGAGGATGATTAAGTTGCGATGACAGATTTCAAGTTCGCCTATCTTACATGCTTGGTGGATCTTTCTTTGGAATATTAGACTGGTTTTCAAAACAATTATATCACAGATATTAAAGGTGACTGCGTCATATCATGGTCTCTTTTATTCTAACAAAAGTTTATGGACGAGGAGGTGGTACCGCAAAATAAAGATGAGTATGGCACTTATAATAGATAAGTATTTTTAAGTTGATATAGCGATATAGATTTTTGCACAATGTTTAAGAAATGTTAGGAAACTGTTGATTTGAAATTTTTAAAAATGTATTGGCAGCAAATACAAAAAAAAAAAAAATACAACATTGTCATGATAAAACGTTAACATTTCGACGTGAACGAGAGCTGTCACTTCTACATGTTAAGCAGGAGGAAAGTTTCAACGCGCCCGATTGTGTAAAGTTTCCCCCTCTTTACACAATAGGGCACATTTTACATTTAGCTTTGTAATATAGTGAAGAGAATTCGTTTACATGCGATTATGCATTTGTACCTCTTCCCTTTGACAGACTGGGTCCAAAATTTGATAAAGATCTACCATTTTGGTATCAAGACCACATACCGAATTTCATTAATCTAGCTCGATGTGTTTTCGAGTTATTTTGGTCGCATACACCCGAGCCCACAAGCAAATAGGCAGTTAGTCCTTTGACAAATTTAGTCCAAAATTAGACACAGATCTACAATTTGGGTGCAAAGATTATAAACTAAAAATTGATGCATCTAGCTTGTTGCGTTCTGTGATGTCACCTTTACGTACGCATGAATAGACAGATCTATAAACATTCAAACCATGGACGGATTTGGTCAAAATTTGTAATAAAAATGTCTCTAAATCTAGTAATAAAACTACTATAAGCCAAATTTCTTTGATCTAGCTCGAGGCGTTGTTTAGTTATCGTGCATGGACCACAGTCATAATTCCATTTTTTTTCGTCAAAATCTCTAAGTCGAATTTAGGCGAAAACAGTACTTTCTCTTTGTATACTCTCTATATTCCGGCCCCTCCTACAGCCGGCGTTTTCAGAAGGGCGAGTGGGGAGCGTGAAAGGGAATACAAGACACTGCATGTCGATGCCAGTGATCTTGCCGCGGCGTAAACAATAGGCTGCAAATCAGATTTTGCAATATTTATTATGTAAACTATAGTTTTTTAAACTTTGAGCAAGAAACATAGGTTTTTGTAACAAAATACGTTTTTTCAATGACCCTCCACTAATCCGGCGCTTTCGTTAATCCGACAGTCCTCAGGTCTGATATTACATTACATTACACCACCTACATCCCCGTGTTTAAAGCCTTTCGGCTCTCTTCCGGTTTAGATGAATGGAGGCGAAGTTTATTTTTTAAAAAGGAAAATACATATAACAAAGACAGAAACAAACAGTAATGAAAAATAGCGAAACATACACTGGACGAGAACAAACATAAAAACGACACAAAAAACAAAACAATATGATAAAAACATCGAAGTAAAAGATATAAAGATTAAAATAGAAGTAAAAAGTTGCCGGATTTGTACGTCAGTCCAACAGGATACGTGCTCAATGATGATCTTCTACAATGAGATTTTCTCGTCACACACGAAGCGCATTAAGAGACGAAGTCGGGTTCTTGACAAGCTATTTGTGAGGATGCTTTTTAACCACTGCAGCTTATTTTCCAGTGTAGGAGTTTGGAAATGCCAAGAAAGTGTAAGTGTACATTTAGTGGCATAGTGCATTGGATCGCCTTTTCCTCCGCATGATTGCCGGATTACTGAGGGACTTTTGTACTTCCTATACAAGAAAGCAAAAGGGAACTTAAGTGATAATGTAATGTTGTTGCCAATATGAGGGTGGCATTGACTAAGAAGCAATTAGGCCTTGTTTGTGACTTCCAATGGTCTACGGAATGCAAATCTATTGCTAAACATAATATATCTATTTAGCGATAGATAGAAAACATCTAATATCTGTTAACTTTTTATAGGTAGCTAGCCGCAGAGTCATCCAGTACGGAGGATTAGTCATGGTTCTTTTTGGAATGCTTGGCAAATTTGGAGGAGTTTTCGTTACTATCCCACAGCCGATCCTAGGAGGCATATTCTGCATCATGTTTTCTATGGTCACTGCGATTGGTTTATCTACATTGCATTTCATTGATCTAAATTCTTCTAGAAACCTATTCGTGCTTGGATTTTCTCTTTTTATGGGGTTATGTATACCTAGCTGGATGCAGTCAAATCCAGGAGCGATACAAACAGGTAGATATTTAATTCATGTTAAATAATATAGGAATTGAAAAATCGTGGGATCATTAAAAAAGTTTTTTTTCTAAACTTACTTTTTAAATGACCTGTTATTATTTTTTTAATCTTAAGGTAAATTCATATTATTTACTATGCAGATCTAATTTCGCTAAAAGAAAAGCTACAAAAATTTAAGGAAGCGTAAAAATTAAGGCAATTTTTTTAAAGAATTCATTTAAACTAAATTCATAAAAAAGTCACTCTTTTTCTCTTTTTATTATCATTTTGCATTTGTTTATTTTGTATATATTTGGATCTGTTGATTTTGCTTTGTTTCTTGTACAAAATTCTTGTGTTTTTATATGTTTGAATTAAGAAAATTGGACAACTGTCCGTGGCGCCAAAGCGGGAAGTGAAGGAAAAAAGCGTTTTAATAGACTTGAGAAATAAAGTCATGTATTTTAAAAATTTGCTGAATGCTATTAAGTCATTAAGTCATATTTTCAGGTAAAACATATAGGTAAAAATCTGTTCGACATTTAGACTACAGACGTTATAGAATTTTCAAAAAATCGTTGGTTGGGAAGGAGGGCGCCGTATTGTTGCCTTGCCCAATTGGTAATGTTACTTCGCGCCGCTTCTGCATTTACCTATTGTGTTCTTACATATGTCATCAATTATTGCATTTTTATATTTACTTATGAGATTTGAACTGTTTTCCTTCAAACTTTCTTTCGGAATTTCTTGAGTACTTACTTCTGCAAGACATGTGTTGTACTCGCAGTCACACAAGAAGTATTTTCTCGGGAGTAAAACTAAAAACACTTCTTTAAAAGACTGTAATATTTTACTTTTTGTAAGATTTTCATTAGAATAATGTATCTAAAAATATTTTAAAACTTCAAAAGTTGAAAAAATTTTGCATGTATGCTAGTACACTTAAAAGACAACTTTTGCACCCTATGCCGATTATTTTATCCACACTTTGAATTTTCGATCCACCCTAATGAATAATAGACGAAAATAAACCTCAAAATGTGCCCTATTGGCCCACAAAAGCATCAAAAACCAAGAAATAAAAGTTAAATGCGAAAATAATAAGGATAAGATGATTAGTCGAAATTTACTCTTTCCAAAAAACCCAAATATGTTTGTAATAAAAACTTGGTTACAGTTATAATAGCACAGACAACAATGGCGTCTCAATAGGAAATGTTTCTCACTGTTTCTACTAAGTTGCAGTACTTTATAGAGGATAAACCGACCTACTCCATTTTTGTACCTTTATTCCATATTTGTCATCCTTCCTTTAATTATTTTTTAGTTTATAGTAACTAGTAATTAATTGATAAACTAATTTTTTAATATTTTTTTCTGGTCTGATACAGCATACATATACTAGACTTCTAGTATATATATTAAGTATTTATATTACAATACGTTTGAAACACACCAGTCTTTTTTTCTCGAAAAATCACTGAATTTCTTATTTTAGATACTCTTTATTACATTATTTGTCCGAGTGTCTTATTTCTTTTTCTTAAATCAGGTAACGAGATTATGGACCAGATCATCACAATTCTTCTACGCACTAATATGCTTGTTGGAGGATTCATCGGCTTTTTTCTAGACAACATTATTCCAGGTAAAAGCATTTTCTTTCAGATGTGTTTAAAATGGACTTGTTTATAAAAAAACAAGCAAATGAAAAAAAATAAAATGTTAAAATTTTAGAGTGTTGCACTGAAAAAAAAGAGCTTCAGACTGTGAAACTCATGATAGCATCGCCCTACTTCTGGATTTAGTGCGAAGTGTTATTTGACTTTAAAATGATTTATGAATATGCGCGATATAAAAATACATGACGAGCGAAACTCACTTCACGCGTTATCATTTTTCGCAAGAAGTGCTGGCAGGAGAAATAATACAAACTTTTATTAGAGTAGTGAAAATGTTTTCATTGGCTTTCCCAAACCAATCCCATGGATGCCTGATGGCCCGAGATCGAAGGATCGCGCCTTAGAAACCTCATTCCATCGTGTATGTGAAGATGTAGATTTAATAACCATAATCCCATTCATCTACTTTACTCCTTCACCAAGACCTCAGATTCATGGACCCCGACCTTCTAGAGGTTCAATACCAAGGACCCTAATCCGTCCTCCTACAAGTTTTTAAAAGTAGTGAACTTTTGGGGCCTGTCTTAAAATTGTTTCTGCTTCAAGAGTTTTTCTTTTCACCTGTAAATAGCTCATTTTTCATTGCTTTTATAGTTCTTACATGTATTTTGTCCATGTTTAAACACTGTCTGTAATCTTTTATCTTCAATAAAATTTCTACGCATACCCATCCAAACTGTAAACCGGAGATTTTTATCTCTGGAGTCAGGGGTGTGTCGTAGTGTAAAATAAAGTAGATGTAATCCCATTACACTTACTTTATTCACAAATTACATAATAAACTATTCACGTCTTAGTACAGTAAGTCACATTGCTCGCGATGACGGGGTTATCGCATCGCACGCCGAACTTTCTTGCTTCCTGCCCTCTCCCCAGCGTTAGTATCGCAAATAAATAAAGTCTTACATCAATAGATTCAGAAAACTATAGACTATAACTATTATAGGAAGTATTTTTACATAATATGACATATATAAAATTTAATACAAATACCAAAAAGTTCAAAGTAAAAAAAGCAAAAAAAAAAAACACCCTAAATTTTACACATATTTTCTTACATTTATATGTAAAAAAATCTATTAGGTTTAACGTCATTATGAAGAGAACCGTTCTTGTAGCTCAATTAATGACAAACAAAACAAAGAAAAGTTGAATATTTTAAATCTTTGAGAGCGACTGACCGAATTGGGGAACTTTTGTAAAAATGCTCCTCTGGTAGTGGTCTATCAATAGGAGTAAAATTCAGCTTTACGTTCAAAATCTTTATAGATTCGGTTTCCATGTCCTTATTGCGTCGTGGATCAAATTTCTTCAGAGAACTTAATTTGAATTTGGATTGTTGAATTCGTCAGTAATTCGATTATTCTTTGGTCCCTTGAATTTCTTATTAACATAATGTTAAAATGTCATCTGCGATTCGAAGTCTAAACTAAAAATTGTAAAAAATGGTTTTTGTTAGTTAAATATATGCGTTCTTTCTGTCCGCCATGTTTGTTTTATTTTACGCGGCAATGCGTTCATCAAAAAAGCATTAAAAAACTTTTCACTTTTTAAAAAAGCTTCCAACACGTTAGACCTGAATTGTTCTGCTTATTTTGAAGACAGTTGTTAATTTACTAAATTTATAATTATTATCATTTCCTTTATTAAAATTATTTACTGTTTATTTACTTATTATGTATTATTATTAACACTACAACACTACTTGCATATTAAAAATAAACCTTTCCTTTCATTTTTAGCTTTAAAATTGTCGTTTTCTCTCACTGTGCTCACTTTTGAGTTTTTGGATAAATCGAATTTTTATTGTCATCCCGTCAGCTCCGAATTAACCAAGTTCAGCTGTATTATTCCCACAGATAGAAATATCCAAATAAAGATTTGAAATAACTTTCTTCATTTTTATTTTTAATTATTTATTTATTTTTGCAACAGGCACTGATGAAGAAAGAGGCCTCTTAAAGTGGAGGAAGCAAACCAGAAATAGCTCATCCTCTTCAAAAAACCGTTCTTATGAACTGCCACACGTCAAGACGTTTCTGGAGAGACATTCTTTCTTCAGATACTTACCTATCAGCCCATCTTATGAAGAAGACAGTATGAAGACAAAATTCCTATCCATCAAGTGCTTAAAGAAAAAACAGTCTACAAACTCAACGGAAATGTGCTGAAACAGTGTTTATTTAAATTTTAGCAAACATGAAAATTAATGCCATTTTTTTCTGAAACAAGGGCAGAAATCTCAAATAAAATTTTAACGTTATTTTTCTAAATCATAGAATAAGCTGGGCATCAATTTATTATAACAATGTCATATGTATATAGGGTGTTCACTCCCATCGTGGCCCAATAACTCATTTCTAAATAATTTAATTTATCACAATATTCCAATCGGAAAAATGTTTTAAATGAAGTACAGTAAAACGTAGATTAATCGCCACTGTCCAGATAGGGCTGTGATGGATAACCGAACAGACGTATAACAGAAATCTCTTATTACATATGTACAGTGAGTGATTTCACTGCTGGCGTGGGACGAAAATGAAAACAAAATCCTTTAAAAGTGAAAAATACTTACATATTGTATTTATTTAATTTTACAAAACGATCAATATAAACTGAGTCAAACGATCAATAGTAAAAGAGTAGTAATGTACTGAAATGTATTGTAATACTATAATACAATAGTGACTGGTTGGTGATGGGTTTAGTGCGCCAGATCAATGTCAACTCCACCGACCATGAGTCACTTCCGCCGTCATGCAGTACAGTCACTTCCAGCTTTATACAGTAGGGTGTAAAAATTATCTGTGGACAATTTTAAAGATATCTGTTTGTTGATATTTTTTAGACGATGATGGATAACAGAAACTGATTGTAAAACGAGTGACGGTTAATCGAAGTGTTACTGTAATAAATTATTTTTATATGGTTTCAGTCAATAAATGTATTGCTGAAAAAATTAAGAAATCTTTTTTATACAGTAACCCGGTCCTATTAATCATATTTAGTAAAATAATCTTGACACACTAACATTTTAAACAAAAGCAGTTCCAATCTTCTACGACCAAAACTGACCCAGTTCTGAAGCTTTGAATTCATTATTTTAGGTCAATCAATGGCCGCCTCGATGAAGCGACGTCTGTTGATTGGAGAATCCTGCTCCGGGCAACCGTTGAAATGGTCTAAAATGCCCTAAAATAATGAAATTCAAAGCTCCATATCTTGGTCAGTTTTGGTCGCAGAAGAATGGAACTCCTTTTGTTTAAAATTTTAGTGTAACAAGATTATTTTACTAAACGTGATTAATAGGACCGGGCCACTGTATAAAAAATTGAATTTCGTAATTTTTTCAGTAGTATATTTATTAACTCTCAAAAATATAAGAAAATAATTCTTTACTTCATTTAAAGCATTTTTCCGATTGGAAATATAGGATATCTCTAACGGTTCACTAATTAGCTATTGGGCCACTATGAGGGTGGACACCCTGTGATCCCTAATAAAGGTGACGCTTTCATACCCATTCAACCGTTCAGTAGCCATAATGGTTACAGGCACGGGGTATGAGGGCGGTGTTCTGTATATTATTGAAACATATTTTTCCCCCCGATGAAACAGAAATGAATGAAATTCACATTTAAGAATGCCACGGAATTCGGAAATACTGAAAAGAAATCACGATTCCACTCGGTAGTAAACTTAGTAATCGCGTTGTCTACTGCGAAAACAACTTAAAAATGAGCTTGTTATTTGTATTCATTTTTTAATAAATTATTTCGTATTTGTTTAATATTTATTTCTGTATTTTTATATGTTAAATTCTCGTAATTTTGTGGCTTTTTTTACTTTGTTCAACATCATCCAGTAAATATCCGATACCTCTTTCGCATTTCTTGAAAGAATTCAAAAAAAATCAGTCAACTTTTGTAACAGAATGCATGTTTCTCTTTCTTAATATCCCGCTATTTAAGGTAAGAAACTCGATTTAGCAATTAATTTCATCAGATTTTCAAGAGTTTTTTCTTGCCATATGAACATTCTTCCTTAATTCTTCTTTAGTTACACTTTTAAATAAAGGTATCCCCGTAACCCGGACTTCAGCATCTGTTGCAAATGTTCGACTACGTAATTCTCACTTGAGCATTGGGCAGAGCCCATACTCGCAGAGGGCGAGCTCTGTTCAGTAGGATGGTATTTATTTTTATACTCACAACTCGGGTTTCTGATTTCCCGGACTTTTTTTCTTCCCGGGAATTTCCGGGAAATCTCCGGAACATAACTGTCATTCTCGGGATTCCCGGGAATACATCAAAATTTGGAAAAATCTAAAAATTAGTTATTTTTAATTGATATCAATAATAATTACACAAAATAAGAATATTCATAAATTCCAAAATTTATACCCCTTTATATATTTAGCTGCAAAATACAAATAAAATATATTAATTGTGTCGTGTAGCTGGAAAAGTGGCCCTCTCCAAATAAGAAATGTTTTGAAAAAAGTGGATTTTCTGTCACATATAGTTAAAAGAAAAATTTAAAAAGATAAACTTTATGGCATTCGAAGCGTTTAGGAAATGTGTTCTAGTATGCAATTTATAATGGTGAGATGTTAAGAGGGTTAAATGGACTTATAATCTTTCAAAAAACGTATTTTTGAAAAGTGGAGATAGCCACTTTTGCAGCTACACGACGCAATTATTCATTTTTAAAGTTATGATTTAAGAAAACATAAGCAATTTTTGTTTTTATCATTCAGCCTAGTTCTTAGCTTTGTTATGTACAACCCTGTAGCAAAAAATGTCCTCTCATCTTCAGCTGATGTTGGAGGAATTATTTTCAAAGCTTCACCCAGTTTTATGATATTTGCTGATGGATTTTCTGTTGAGTCAAATAACTACAATTCTTGCTCCACTATTTTGCTCAAGCTAAAACTCTTGTTAGTTGAAAAACGTAGGACCTTTGTCTTTGAGTGAATAGCTTTTTCTAATTTTACGTATACAACGTTAAAGATTTCTCTTCCAAAATTTCGGTGCTCTCTTCTTCTGAGTGAAACAATTGAACAGTGATTCGTCTTCCCCGCAAAAAAAGCCTTGTCATAATTATTTTAGCTTGTTGAAACAAAGAGTTTTTATTTGGTAAACGTGAAATATCAATAGTAACTGCAGCAGCATCATACTTTCTCCCAAAATTTATATATTGCATTAATCCAACTAAACTAACATTGCGTCTCTCACTAATTCTTTGGACCAGAAAACATTACATATTCTTAGAAAATTCTGAGTTTTGTTTGTTCAACTCTCCAATAATGAAAACAAATACTTCTTCGGCAGTTAGCAAAGTCACGTTTCGACTGCATAGTTTTTCAAATTTCTGCCAATTTTTACGGGCTTCAAGCCTGTTACAACTGCAGTTAGAGTTTCAAATTCTACATTAGTCAACATTTTTTGTTCTTTAATATCAATTAATGCTTTTGAAATTGCTGGTTTTATCTCTAAAAATCTTTCAAGCATTGCCAAAAAAAACTATTCCAGCGTGTTTTAGTGTTAAAACAAACCATTTTTTCACAGCCAAACTCTGTTTTAACATAATTTTGTAAAATATCTTTCTTGAGAGGGAATTTTCTGAATAATTTTGCAATTTTTTGTTCCCGGGAATTCCCGGGGGACCAAGTATAATTCCCGGGAATACAAAGAGTATGAAAATCTTACGATTTCCCGGGAAAGAAACCCTACTCACAACCCAAAAACTTGGAGAGTAAAAATCACATTATTTCCACGGCTGTTGAATGTAAACTAATTGAAGTAATGCGTTTTGCGTGATATTATGGTTACACAACGAGTTGAAAGACACATTGTTGATGTCAACTACGCTGCATCGCTGTCGGATCGATAGATAACGTCTAGGAAATACTTACGCTGTTGACAGTTGTTTTGGGACTGCCTATGTAAGCCTACACTTTTTATCCACCTACTGTTAGTAACTTTGTGCCATTCAAATGGTTTAATGAAATTGAACGCTATGTAATATACAACATGAAAAAATGCCACCTAGCTGGAAGAAAACACCCATTTCTTCATGTACCCGCGTTTCACTCTCTTTCTTCTTTTATTTCTTAAAATTTAATAAGAGTTCTCTTCATATGCTTGAGATTCGTGCGAATAATTTTCACTGAAAATAAAGCAATCTTCTGAAAGAGCTCTGAGAATGAAGAAATGTTCTGTGTTTAATCTACAGGTGAGTGGGGTAAAACCGGGTACCCTTGATTCTGACACTTCTATTTTTACTATCTAGCAAACAGATACTGAATTACATTCTACTAGTCAAGAAAAAGGAATAGTCATAGTGGCGCGTTTTAGCTGTTGAATTCACTGCATCTGTGAAAGTTTATTCGTTTTAAGACGTCAGCTCTCTAATGTTTGATTTTAAACTATCCTTACTTAAAAATCCTTACAGTTATAAAAACTATATTTAGTGCAGCTTATTATACGTTTACTAAGGATTTATACCCTATCACACTATAAGGATTTACTCCAATAATTGCGCGGTTCTATGTCATTTTTATAACCTCTGCACTCGGGTTAAAACCAGGTGCTCCAAGTGGCGTAAGACCGGGACTCATCGTTGAATTTTTAATATTTTAATGACATATTTTCTAATTTAAATAAAGAAGAAGGGTTAATCCAATGTAAAAAATGGTCTTAGCTGTGACCACGAAAGCTGCAGTGGCGCGAAGGAAGAAGACAACTGCTTTACATGTGAATTTTGTAACTAATATTCTTAAATTGTCATATAAAATAAAAATTATTGCAAATTTTCCGCTGAAAATCGAGTTTTGCTAATTTCCCATAACGTTAACATATGTACCCAGTTTTACCTTACTCGGGTAGTTTGACTTTTTTTTATAAAAAAATCATTGATAAAATAAGTAATGAAACTGAATTTTCTGGAAAGATATATTGTACTCCAATGAACAATGGATATTTTAATAAAATTTGAGAACTCTATGTCGAATATTTTAACTCCAACAGGCCTTCGAACCTTAGCTACCCGGTTTTACCCCATTTTCTCCTACAATAAGGAACTTTATAGGAATTCTCTGGATTATTGAATGCATATTTTGAGAACTTACCTATTCAAATTTTTTGATGCGAGACAAAGAAACTGAAGAATGTAAAGCTGTCTCTCATGATTTATGATCAGCAGCACATAGATAAATATCAGTGACTAAACCCTTACAGTTGAATGAAAATGAAAACAACATATAGATAAAATTTTGCTTCACAAAATTAGATTCGATGAACATTTAGTTAGAAAGTCTTTACGAAATCGTTTTTAACACGCTGTTCGACTGTTTAAACGATACTGTTTCCAATAAAACAAAATCTTTGCATACTTTTCTTATCTTAAAGACCTAAATTGAGTGTTAAATCTTTGGGACTATCGTTGTTACAGTTTTCTGGTAAAGTGAATACCGGTTACGAGACATTTTACTAAATTTAGAAAGACTATGTTAAAAAAATTTACGTTGTTAAATTATTTTATCTATTCATATTTAAATCGTTTTAGTTTTGTATACTTTTCACTATTTCATAGTTTTAAACGTCTACGACTGTTTTTAGGTCATGATTATAGATAAAAGGAATGAGTTCTGTCCGTATTTACTTGGGATTTGAAAGATTGCGAACAGCGTTTATTTTTCCGGACGTCTCTAAGAAAATACAAGCTTATCAGCAGAGGTTTCGCTTCTTAATTATAGAAATCATAAATCTACCAACGAAAAGGATGTTTAATGGTTATTGTCAACCAGATGCTGGGTGACTCTCAACTGAGATAAAATACCTCGAAATGACTCTTCAATTACCTCTCCTCCCGCGAATATATGACGCAATTTAAGTGCACATTTTTCTCCAACTTCATGTGTAATCTAAAAAATTATCAATACGGATTCTTGGAAACTTTTTTTATTCTTTCCGGTAGTTTCAGATTATTCAGTTTGTCAACAAAGCTTATTATAAATATGAAGTAAAGTACTGTATAGATGTGCAAAAAGAGGTAGTTCTAGATTTCGAAAACATTTCCTTATTTTTGTTGCCAAGCAATGCCAAGCATAACTCCTCAACGGTTAAGGGTAAGTTCGTTTCTCTACAGTTCTTGTCTCAGAAAATGGCCCATTCTTAAAAAAAAATCATTGTAGATGTATCTACATCCAGTGAATTTCAATGCATGTAATGTTTTGTTCCTCCTAAAGAGAATAATTTTACGGATTATTCCATGAAATAAATGGACCAAGATAATAATTTGTTTATGTCTCTATTCTCGAGAAAAGGCATTGTCTCTTGTCTTATAAATATTTGGTATGTGTGCATGGGATTAGCAAAGAGTTGAAAATTATTAAATAGTTAAAGTCAATCAAAGGTTCTAACTAAAGTAAAGAGAAAAATCAATGATAAATAAACATAAAAACAAGGAAAGGAATGGAAGAATTAGAAAAATTTGGTCGAAATCTGCTGAGCAAATCTTGTTCAAAACTCAAGGCAGTTAGTCCCCTTTCTATAGCAAACTTTTTAATAAAAAATAAAGCAAAACATATCAATTTACTTGTAAAAATGCGTAGCTAACACATTTCAGTTTTGTGTGTGTGTGTGTTCCTCAGATTCTAGCTTGCGTATTTTTTTCTCTTTTAGTTTTTAATTTAACAATATTTTCTATGATTTTGATATAAACTACACAATATTTTGCCACTGAATTTGCTGGAGTAGTTTGCTGAGGGATTTAATAATCTTTGCTCACCACTTATTCTGGATTCTTGTCACTCAACTGCAGTAAAGAAAATTTTAAGAACTTACAAAACTGTGTACAATATTAAATGTGTTTCTGCATAATTGTAATATCAGAGGGACACTACTTTTATTACGACCGTTTTTTAAGTACTAAAATTGGCATCACAAAAAGAAATTTATAGAGTTAGTGGAAAGGAATGCCACTGCAGAGAGCTCAAGTCGGCTTTCTTTCGCATTTCCATGCGCCGTTGATAGTCATGAGACCACAAATTTGAGCCAGGTCGTTACACTTCGGCAAAAACTTTTCCGTGCTTCAAAAATATTATCACACTTTTCTTTTAATATTTGCAGCGATGCAAGCGTAACCTTACTGGTGTCTGTCCTTATGAATGGCATGGTATTTTATAAGTTTAAGAATTTGTAGCCTTAACGGAAATATTTGAAGTTTAAATAATGCGTGGGACAATTATTGAGCTTCCTAAACAGGATGATAGAATAACCGTAACTCAATTTTCTGAATTTCTAAGGAGTGTTAGAAGATGGCTCGATAGTTTGACGCAGATTATTGCAGAATGTTTCGTCATCGTTTGCTTAAAATGTTCTGGTTTATAACCCGAAAAAATTGTTGGTCACTGATATCATGGAAAACAAATTTATAAATAAGAAAATGCATCACTTAAAAGAATGATCTTAATAAGTATCAGATGAGCCTATTTTATCACAATTCAGAAGGAAATTTAAAAAAAAATTAAACGAAGTGTATAAATAAAAGGCAATCATGAAATGAGGTAACTGATACAATGAAGAATTCGGTTTCTCTTTAGCGGGCAGCTTTATGTAGCTTATCATGCTTTATCATAGATTTAATAACCTACATTTTTTAAAAAAAACTTGTTTGTTAAAGGAAAGAAATCAATAAAGTGTTTTTAGAGTAAATATCGGCAAGCTTTTGAAGCGGAAGAGCCAAAGCTGACTCACACAACAATTTAAAAATTGTTTAGTATAAATATATTTTTACAAATAAGGAAAATGTTCATGATCTTATAACAAACAGTAATATGAATTTCATTTTTATTCACGTAAGAAAAATAAAAGAAACAGACAAATTAGTTTTATTGAATTTTATATGCGTGAGTAATGGGCTTCCTAAGGAAATTTCAGTACGACCGGTTTGTAAGCAATTTTGACGTATTCGTGCGTCTCTCCATAGTGGTCTAATGGTGTGTCGGGAAAGGAAAAAATTATGACGCTTTTCGTGGTATTTTTAAACGCTTATAGCTCCGCAACCAAATAACATAGACAGTTGGTTTTAATTTCATTTAACAGAGAAAGGTAGACATTGAAGATTGCAAAAATAATTTTAGAATTTGTAATTACGGTTTAGTCCCAGTCGAGTTGCAAAGTTGGTGAAAATCACGAAGAATTTTGATGACGTCACAGCGACTGATGCGCGCGCACGCATCGGTTGTGAGCGGTATATTAACTGTATTTTAACAGATTAATAATTAATTCATTTCAGATTAATTAATTCATTCAGATTAATTCATTTAACAGAGAAAGGTCATAGAGAATAGGTTATAGGTCAAAGTCACATAGAGCTACTTTAGTCACAGAAAGTCACAGTTGAGTAATTGATTAATTAACTGTCCTTAATTAATTATTATTAACAATTGTTGATTTAATTGAGCTGTCCTTTCCATCAATTTAATTGAGTTCAGTTGAGAGAGAGAGAGAGCTACTTTAGTCACATAGAGCAACTTTAGTCACAGAAAGTCACAGTTGAGTAAGGTAAGTACCTAAGTCTACGCCCCTCAATCCCAGCGGCCGTATCGCAGAGACAGCCTCCCGTTGATTTTTTTTTTCAGCTGCACAAGTTGGTACCAGTAATTTGGTTCATCAATTTTATTTGATAGAATTTGAACAAATCGATTAAGCAGACACCGTTTACCACGCAAGATATCTTTCACTTGAAACACATTACATTTTGACGATACATGCTAGCATTCAATGAAATCGGCCTTGTCTTAGTGAAAAACGAAATTCCCATTATGTGATTCATAGGTTATAAAATCATTATTATTATTTTTAAAAAATGAATTTGTGATTGCTTTATTTTCAATTTTACTTTAGTGTTACGTATGCGTACCCAAAAATCCGCCACCCCCTGTTTTGTAAAGTAGGAGTCCTTTAAAAATACAGCTTTCTCTCTTCGACTTCATTCCTTTGAAACTCTTAAGAAAACACCTGTCGTGCCCCAACTAGTATATCATACGGCATACATAGGTAAACACGGCAAACCTTCGATTTATTGAAAATAATTTGAATAATGTAGCAGATGTAGTTGGGAGAAGAAACAAACAACATTCAACCGGAGAGCAACTACAACTGGAAGCTTTTATTTCACCTTTCTAATGAGCAATTCTGAGGAGGTTATTGTTACTAATATGGTATGCACATTAATTTTTTTTACATTTATATTATACCGCATTTCAAATTTAATATTCTATTTTAAATATTGTTTATAGCATAATTCGTTACTTTATACACCTTTTCACCGCATTTAGTCCTTTAAATCGAGGCTTGACTGAATTCAAGAATTTCAACGGAAACAATGGGAAGAGGTTTCAATGAGAAAAAGTTTTCAACATATACTATAAACACACACATGAACCATACAGAAAACTCCGCCCCGTCCGAATGGACATCCGGTAAAATGAGCATGACCGGGCCTCGCAGGTAATAAATACGGGAACTCTGAACCACGCAAAATAAACCCGAGCGCCTCATTCGCAGGAATCTCACAAGGAGGTACGTCCTGCCATCGTCGATGGGACCGTTAAACAGCCTCGCTACCAATATTTTGCCCTCAGGGGAACCGAGAACCTGCATACTATTTCGGGCAGCTCCTCATCTTCATACTAAAGGTGAAGCCCGGGGGGTACGCACACACATAAACGGTGACGTATATGTCGACACAGTAGATTAAGGAGTTGTGTAATTTCTCGTCTATAGCTGTTATTTTAAAATCAAAAATGAATTTTAATTCAAAAGAAATTCTTACAGGTGATTGGTACTAACTGAATTCTGCCGGTAGCCGAATTTCCTGTAGACTGTATCATGGCAATAAGTCGATGCCGATGTGCAGTGGGTTGACGGAGTTCTTGAACTCAAGGGTTTTCCACCTCCGGACATCGCTATTGCTGAGAAAAAGTGGCTTTGCAAATAAAGTTGTCTAATAAACTTAGAGTGCCATATTAATTTTATGCAATCATTCTGATACTTAATACATCGAACATGGCAATAAGTCGTAACAGACATTGAATAAAATTATAAAAAAATATCTTTAATTCAAGAGAAGAGGGATGGTGGTGGTTGTTACACAAAGCTACGTAGCAAGTTAAATGGTTCCATTCGATTACCCAGGAAGATCGACTCAACCTAAAGATTGTCCTCCGGGAAAGAGAAACCTGAGCACGCATTAGGGCTTCTTCTTCTAGCTACTTCACCATATTTACGGAAGTCAAACTGACATTGGCGTAACTTAAGAACAAGCTCACATCATTTCGGGATTTATTGGCATTTCATATACAGAGACAATAAAACGATACAATACGATGGACAAGACACAATACAAAGGAATACAAAACAGTATAAATTAACACAAACGTAGACAGTACGTAGACATATCAGCAAAAAAGAAAATACCGCAAAATAGTACTGTAAAAGCTACACTACACTTTGATGACAATGTGACTGATGTCATATTGTTATCAAAGTGTCATATAGTGTAATCAGCGGGAGTGGTCTCCCCTAAACTTTCTCGTATACTCCTAACACATGTGGTGAAAAAATAAGCTAAAAGGCAGCAAAACGAACAAGCGTCCCTAATGCAGTGGAGAAAAAAGCAAATCGGAAGCTTGGAGGCGAAAGACGTGGGTAGAAGCGGAAAGGATTAGCGCAAGTGAATCGCGCAATTACGCAATAACGGCCTCGCGTCGTTGTGTGGTGAGAAAAGACAAATAGGCAATTTGAACACCTTTTTCTCGACCGATTGAAGCGAAAATTGGGCACGGATCTACAATTAATATTAGCAGGCCTCATGTCAATTTTTATTTATCAAAGCCGTAGGGTTTACGAGTTATAATGTTTAGAAGCATGCGATTATACAGACCGACAGACAGTCAACCCTTTGACGGATTTGGCTCAAAATTTGATACGAACCTATATTCCTGATAATAAAACTGTAAATTTTATCCATCTAGATATTCAAGTTTTTGAGTTATAGTGTTCAGATGAACGCGGACATACAGACTTCCCGTAGACGGATTTTGCCCAAAATTTGACAGAAACCTACAAATGATGTGTCAAGATGACATACCAAATTTCATCCTCGTAGCTTTAATAGTTTTCGAGTTATCGTGTTCACAGACAGACAGACACAACGACAGACAGGCAGACATAATTTGAAAATTGTGTTTTAGGACTCAGGGAGGTCTAAAACGTGGAGATTCGTCAAAATCTCGAGTTCGAATTTTTTGATGATTACAATACTTTCTCTTTGTATACTTCGTATACGAGAAAGTAAAAAAGTGTGTGTATCATCTCAAGTGTCAAAGTGTCTTATATTAATCATCTAATTAATATGACATACAACAAACTTTAGTCAGAAAATCTAAGGTTGAATTGCTAAACAGGAGATTTCCTGCAAACTGTTATAAAAAAATGTTTGCTCCATAAAAATTGGAGCTCTTTTGAGCAAACGAAAAGTTTAATATAACCAATGAAATTTACTGACCGATTGTCATTCGCTATAAATGTCTGAAAAACTAACTTTTGAACTTTAATGGAGTCAATTCACATGATGATACAATCACATGATAAACGCTACAGCTAATACCATGTAACATCTTACTGTAAGTTGTCAGACTCTAAGAAGTTAATTCACGTCCTTTTTCCTCTTGCAAAATGTGCAACGGATTCCAAAACTGAATCGGCGAGGCAAACTAAATATATTACTTGAACATGAGTTGACCTCATTAGTGTCTCCGAATAAAATAACGTCACATTTGTCACTATTCTTTTTGTTGTTTTCCCAACTTACTGTGTTAAAGCTTTTACGGAAACTAAATCTTGATTCGTTACTCATATACTTTAGGCAACCTTCACAAACTTCTAACGCAAATAACTATAAGCAATTTTCGAAACGCGACAATTATGGGACAATCAAATGAGTTCAACAAGAAGAAATCGAATAGGTAAATAGGTGAACAAGGAAGTAGAATCAGCTGCAAGCAATTTTCTTTTCATTACTCCGATCGAAAAACCTAGATATTCTATGTCCAATTCTTTCCAAACTGTCAGCGGTATGCGAATTTCGTTCTGCTGCCATCCGAATGTCGGAAACAATGGAACCTTTATAAACTTTGTAGAAAAATTCCGAAGTGGAGATGTGAAGCAGAGTCTTTCGCCATAACTATCGTCAACGAGGTCAAAGGTCTGTTTGCGGATCGAAATACTATCACAAAGAGAAAGATGACTAAAGGTTTACATTAAAACGAAAGGGGGAGATGAAAGTACATCACTGTGTAATGATAACCACCCGTAAACATCAAATGGGATATTATTTATCAAACGACTTCTGACGATGCCTGAGAAGCAGGTTGAGGCTTTAGATAAAGCACAAGTAAGTCAATACTGCATTACAGTATAATTAGATTATTTCAGGTATAGGCCGGATGTTGAACACATTCCCAGGCATTAAATCTACTGAACTATGTTCCTTTTTATAAGCGTAGTATGTATTTTGATATAGATAGACTTAGCAAGCATTTTGTGTTTCACTTCTTTCTTTCTTAATTTTTAATAAATAATAGATTTTTAAATAAATTAATGTGACAAATTTTCTTTGATTCATTTAATTTACAAGAAACTACGATTATAAATACATATATGTAGTGTTTATATTATAAATATTTTCAATTGAAGATTACTGCTGAACTAAAATTTAATTACCGATGCTGTATATCAGGAAATGCTTCAGAAAGGAACAAGTTTTCCTTTTTGGTAAATTGTTTAGAGAAAAATTATGTTTATTTCTGGAAGATAAAAATTCTCCTTTTACTTGACTTTTTAAAATAATGCACGAAAATGCTTGGCAACTAAAAGCACATAAATAGTATGGGTGCCGTAGTGTCATTTCTTAATGCAACCGTGTTACGTTATATACCAAATCAAAAGCAATATCTGATTTTACTTCTAAGAAACTCTTGATAAATATATCATCCGATAACATCTAATCATTTCAGAAAGATCTTACAAAAGAGCGATTCGCTTTTCTTCAGTTAAAATTTTCTCCTTTTGCAATCTTGCCAGGTTTAGAAAGAAAAAGATGATAACCGTAAATAAAGATATTTTGCTTTCTTTGTACTTTCATGTGCGAGAAGCATTCCTTTCAACCATGCGTTTTAAACTTAGATTTACTGCGATCCACTTATCTTTGTATATAACGAAGTATGAGTACTGTTTTAAGCAACATATTTATCCGTTCATAAATTTCTGTTCATAGTCTAATAATTCATAACAACCTGAAAGAATGCTGAATTTTTTAACAGATTCTCCTTAATTTTTTTTCTAAAATTTATCGACTCTAATTCTTAAAACATTGTCACATACTTTTAGTTTTTGCATATACTTTTCTATGGAAAATTGGGTGGCTATAGCCGTCCTATGCGGCAATGGGTTACACACTGAACTATTTAATTTTAAGAGAAACTTTTCTGCAACAAAAATGCAAAGATTTCATTTTAGGTACCTAGAATTTCATGAACGAAACTTTTCTCTATCATTCCAAGATAGAATTCTTGAAATTTAAAGACTAACACTAATTTTCTTAAAGAATTATAATGCCGCCATAAATTTGAGAATTATTGAAAACATTGTTATGTTAGCAATAAAATATATTCTTCGTAATAAATGAACAGAATTAGAGGAGAGTAGCTTAGTTTGTATTGCCTTGCACTTAGCGATGAGCTACTCGTAAATCAGAGGCCATTGTAAATGTATTTATACCTAGACAAAAAAATTATGCATACTATTTTTTTTATCAAACGATCCGTTTAATAGTGTACTCTTATTTTGTTTATTTGTAGACAACTTTTTCTTGTGTTTCGGTTCATACTTATTAATGCTAGTACAAAAAAGTTGCGATAAACTAGAAGTACAGTTAGAAATGAATTTTTCCTTCAAAAATAGCTGCTAAATTGCTTAACATTTTCTAGACATTAAGTTTAGTTGCAGACTACTAAAGAAGGACACTATCTAAATTTGATATATAAGAAAACTTTAAAACATTTTCTTAGAATAAAGGGATTTTTTTCCTACTACAATTCGTCAATTCAGTTAATTTATTTGAAGCGAATTAAATTGTTTTTAACAGGTTATTACTCCTAGACCAGTGGCTAAGAAAAGAAACTTGTGGATAAAACTTATTTAACCGAAGACAATGTAAAAGATAGGAGTAAGTGGAAAGATGTGCAAATTGGAGTCTTTTTCTTAATCAATCTTTTTCAGACTGCAAACTGCCTTTTACTTTGCAATTTTAGATAACAATGTTTAATTGTATCTTTTTCTGATGTTTGACATTTTATATAATGCCAATCTTTTACAACGTTTATTTTCGTGATCTCAAGTTTAAAGCTCTTATTTTTAATTAAATTCCTATTTCAAGCTCCTACCATTTTGTATTCCTGTAATTAAATCAATTTTAATTGTTTAAAATGTCTGTTTTAATTCATTTATTTTTTCCTGGGAATTTCGAACCTTACATTTATCGTGCCCCTCTCATTTCATCTATCATAGATAGTATATTTGCCTTCTCCAACCATTTCTATTCCCTATTTTTCAAATCGAATAATTCAGATGACTCGAATAATATCATCACTGTCGATAATGTTTTTTTATTACAGATGTATAGATTTTTTTAATTTTAAGTAAATCATTCTTATTATAAATACAAAGATTTTTATTTTATTTCCCGACGACAGAAACTTTGCCCTGATGTATTTTTCACTTTCAAGGAAAAATCCTTAATACGCGCGTTATTTACAAAGAATAATAGTTGCAATTCATAAAATTTAGCAAAATTAATTAGTTAAATTTAAATAAATTAAAATAAAATAAAAACATATTTTGCATTAAATAGAAAGGCGCATATGCAGCCGAATCTAATAAAATACAAAGACAAATAATAGAAATTTAAATTAAAAGGAAAATAAATTAAAAGAAACAAAAAGTAAACAATAATAATAATGAAAAATAATGAAAACAATAAGACTATTTGCGCGAAAACACACCATAAAAAAGTAACTTTGTTGCTGTGTTTGCGCGCAAATACGTTTATTGTTTTATTGTTTTCATTATTTTTCATTATTATTATTGTTTACTTTTTGTTTCTTTTAATTTATTTCCCTTTTAATTTAAATTTCTATTATTTACAAAGAAATTCCTGGCATTGGTTTTTCCCTTAAATATCACGATAGCATTCAACATCTGAGAGAAAAGAGTCTTTATCATGCAATAATTTCCGTGATATTCTCTTGATGAACAAATTACAGAAGAGTCTTTTGAATCTTATCTGAAACTACAGTTAAGCTCATTGTTTCTACTAATGAAAAAGAAGATATAAGAGACTTTCTTTTTCTAAACCACCGACATCAACTGGCAATTGCAATCACGCATATAAATCCGTTTGAAGTGACTCCATTACTTTGGATGTAATGACCATTCGTTTGGCTACATGCACACGCAGCTAAAATTTCATTGTTTACAGTTCATTCATGCTTAACAGTTATATTGTTCCTTGTGCCACTCGGATTTTTTTTCCTGAGAAAGTTATAAAGTACGCGAGTTTGGATAAAAGAACAACCTTCTCATAGTTGTGCATCATTTCATGTAATTAATTGGCAAATAACCATTAAAGAATTTGACACACAAATTTTCAGCTTCAAAATTATTTACGTAAAATGAAAAGTTCTACAATAGTATTATTATAGGTTACAATTATGATGAGGAAAAAATGATGAGCGATTTGGAAAAAACTAATTTAGACAAGGAGACGTGCGTTTTATTTAGTCTAGTTCGAAGCATTGCAGAAAATATTTATTTTGTTAGTTAAAGAAATATGCTGGTTAATTTCTTATACATCAGATAGTATAGTTATTATTGTTATGTATTTAATCGTTATTATACAATGCAAACATGTAACTTGAGATGTAACATTCTAGTTAATATTCTGAATCATTGCTTCTCATCATCAATATCATTTAAAATGTAGGAGAATATTCTATAGAAAACTAATTACCCCAAAACTAACAACTAATGACAAAGTTTAGACTTTGTTTTCATGTTTGTTTTCATTTTTACATATATTTGAGAAATCCATTTAACTACTTTTATCCATTTATATTTTTCTGAAGATGTTTTTCATAAACTGAGTTTGATTCGACTCGAATCAGCATTTTCCCGGGATTACTTATAAGTAGATCTCCAGATTCAGGATTGGAACCTAAGTCGCAGAGATCCTGTGAAAAATTAATTTTCATGTGTTCTTCTTTAGATTATGAAACGAACAGATTCTGATAGTATTCAATTCAATTAAATAATTATTCTTAAAAAACACATTTTAATCATCGCGCACTGATACAATTTTAATTTTCAACATAAAGATTAAATCAGAATTCTGACATGATTTTAATAATGCTCTTCTCTTGTCATTCTGTTCCATAAAAACTAAAGAGTGAGATGCGTTGTCACAAACGAAGTGGACTTGAATCGGAGCCTTATATGGACTTTCAACAGGATCTAAAACATCTCGCAACATGAAAGCAAAAAAGAATTAAGAGAGAAATAAATATACATAACTTGGCATGCATGTGACTGAACAGGCTGGATCAACCTAGAAAACCTGAATCTGTGAGCGCCACCAGAATTTTTACAAGGGTAGCAAATTCTAGGATTCAATCCACTAAAACGACGAACACCGGACAAAACCATATTCTTCTAGATTTCAGTGTCTAGATATTGTTCGTTAATATGTTTTAGTTTGCTGTTATAAATAGTTCCTATATTTTAATCAATGAGGCGATATCTTATTCATTGAGGTCCTACATTTTTTCGAGGATGCCAAATTCTAGGACTGAATCTACCAAGATAATCAACACTGGACAAAGCCATTTTCAAGATCAGAATATTATTCATTTATATATTCTAGTTCTCTTTTGCGAATGAGCCCTGTGTCTCTATTCAATGAGGAAAAGGATACTTTTAAGCTCGCTTTCTTTTGCAAATGAGTTCTGTATCTTTATTCAATGAAGCAAAAGGATACCTTTTAGCACACCACGTAAATGAGGTTTTTACTTCCTTCTGCTTCCCACCCTTTTGTGTGATAGCATACTGTCTGAATAATCTCTTTGCCAAATTGCGATATTTCAGCTTTTAATTTTCTTTAAATATACGTAATAAATCCTTTTTATCAGCACCTTTCAAAGTATACTTACTATAAATTTCTGTTTCTCAACTTGATCGTCTGTTAGCGAACCTCTTAAAAAACACCGAATCTGCAATAAATTTCTTATCACTTGCATTCCAAAGTACGGGTATTTCCAGTTTCGAAGTTAGAAAAAGTCCAGCCACTAATTTGGAGTTTTCTTTCTATGATTTGACGTTCACCGGTCCTTCTCGCCAAAACTCAAAAAAAAAAAGAGAAAAAGAAAAGAATGGTCATTGGCTAGAATCATCTAAAATATCATCTGAAAATATTGATCTAATCGTTTATATCTTTCATCAATTTTAAAAACTATTTCAAGACCTCTATATCAACTATTCAATAAAAACTATTTTATGTTATTAAACTCTCTTCAACGCTGTATACACTACTGTATTCCATAGATGTGTATATATCTGAGTTCAGTATTGCAGTGACTCAAATATATATGCTGCATTTAGGAATGTGATAAACATGTTTTTTCTTTGACACGATAAATAAATTTTGTAATAAAATAAGTTGAAAAGTTTGATTAAAATCTGAGAGAAAAATTGTTAACTTGCAGACATCTAGAAGTGGAACTGAAGATGACGCTGACAGAACTGATGGTCTCAGCAAAGAGATCGACTACAAAATCGATGATGTACCACCGTGGTATGTGTGTCTCATTTTGAGCTTCCAGGTAAGCTTCATGAAAATAAGAAATGTGCACTTCTGTATAAAGATAACTGGACATATATATATAAACTTATCAGCATTATTTATAATTTTAAACTTAAGTTTTCACGGCAGTTAAAAGTAATTTAAGAAAGACAGGAGGAAATTTTCTAGTATTGCTTTTTTAAAAAAAAAGACGAATAGATAACGTTCCATTTGAAAGTAGTTATTCTCCCTGGTATTTCAATGAATTCTGGTAAAGAGATGTTTTACATTTAACGCTAAAGATAACTAATTTAAAAGTGTCTTCAAAACGATACGCCTAAATAAAAATTTCTGCATTTATGAAATAAGTAAGTCAAATTTTCGCTGCATTTTAAACTAAAATTTACATTCTACAGAATGGAGAAAATTGTGAGGCTAGAAGAGACAATGAATTCTCAAAAGCGTATGCATAGCGGAGATAATGACGAAAATCTTATGTATATATGACGCTAAAATTCATTAGGAAGAAGTAATATAAAAATAATAGCATTTGTCATTATTTTTTAAAGCTTGATAATCACTATAAAATGATAATTTCTTTTTTCATTTCAAAATATTGTGAATCATTAATATCAAAACATTCAAGAGTGTCCTTTTCAGAAAAAGTGACTGCTTATAAAAATGTTAAAATTCTTGGAAGAATCAATATTTTCAGAATTATTCTTAAAAATTATCCCAAAATATAGTGATTTGGAAAACAGATATTAAATTACTGTCAGTTTTTAACTTTATTCACTTTTATATCATCTGTACCTTCTTTTGAAAGATATGACATGTGCTCTTATAAAGAAAGAAAATACACGTTAGTCATGCATTTGAAAATACGTTTAAAGGAACAAAACGTATACTAATTTTAACAATGTTTTGAATTTCCAGACGGAAACTGTCAATACAGATTTTACATGACTGAAATCAATATCAAAACAATATTTCAAAAACAGCTCATGTCAAGATTTATTCTATCATGTCTTTCAAGAAACAATGTCGCAAATTCTTAATTTAATCTTCATAATATAAAAAAACAATTGCAATTTACTTCAAAATTTTTTTATTGTTTTTAAAACGTCTCTATTAAAATAATGGAGAGAGATATGTCGAATTTAATGGATGAAAACTTAATGAAAGAACAATAGAGATTTGAATTAATAAACACACTTATTTTCTTAGTATAAAAAATTTAGATTTAGATTTTTTCACGAAAAAATTTAGAAAAGACACTTTTTAAAGCGATATCATTATACTTTAAGTAACTTGAATAAATATGCCATTGTTACAGCATTACCTGACCATGTTAGGAGGCACCGTAACTTATCCATACCTCATCTCTCCTCATTTGTGCATTCCTGATGATGACCCAAGTCGAGGTTACTTGATTTCGACAACTTTCTTCGTATCAGGCATAGCCACATTTCTTCAAACAACATTTGGTGCAAGGTAATCTTTCGTTTCTTGCTATCTGTTTCCAATATGAAATACAGCGAGATTAACAAGATACTTGATGGTATGTGAAGAAAGGAATTCATTCGAATAAAAAGAAAGACGTCATTATTTTCTGTCGTGACAACGCTGCTTTACAATTTTTAAAGAATCGAAATTCTACTGCGGCATTTATAAGGAAAATTTTCTGTTAGTTGCCATTTCGCTGTAGCAAGCAGAGTGGCTTTTGTCGGTTCCAGGTTTTAACCAGCCTTTGAGCCTCTGAATAAATGTACGAAAGATGTCCCATGATAAAGCGAAGAATGTCGTATTAAGCATCAATAACAGTTCGTGATGGTTGGGAAATTCTAAATGATCATATACAGTTTAGTGTTCAGTGTTCGAGTGGACTAAGTCCATGAGATTCATTTCTGAGAAAACAGCTTTCCAAGTTGATTAGCCGTATTTAAAGTAACAGTGGACTGTCCTTGCTTCCTGGTGGTTCCATATTGAACCATAGACTTGAATCCTTATTATAGAGAAAATATAACATTTCTACACTACCATGGCAGTGTTAGTGCAAAATATGGAACTGGTCCACTTTAAATCTGACCCTATGTATCCTTCATTTGGAACATGAGAGCCACAATATGAAATTTACCATTTCCCTCCCTTTTTTCCTTAGAAGACTTTAAATCACGTAAGTTTCTTAGAGACAATAATATCGTCGCTTAGCAAGCAACACCACTTATCTCAATTTTCGAAAATTTCAAAGAGGACCCAGATAGCACGTAAGTTTGCAGCAAGTTTGATTTTTACTTGATATTATCTTGTCATGGCAAATTTGACACATCAAACTTGAAGCGAAACTGTGGCAAACTAACAATGCAGAATCGCCACCGTCGCTTCCAAAACGAGTTTGCCACAAGTTCGCCGTGACAACTAGCGCCACCCCTCCTTGCAATGCAAGCTTTCTGCACGTTTGCAAAACAAGCTTGCTGCAAAGATGATAGCATAATTAATTATCTTTGTCTCTGTTTTAAAAAAACATCCGATTTTTAATAGCATCTCCTAGACCGTCCTTCTTTTTATTAATTCCATAAATCAATGATAATTTGTGAAAAAACTAACTTTTTTATAAAAAACATTTTGAAACAATTTCCATCTTTTTACTAGAACTCGCACTTTAAAGAAAACTATATCGCCTTTTTCTTAATGTTGAAATTTTAACGTTTATAAACAAAATTATACCTAAAAATCAGTCAATGTTTGTTGAAAAATAATAACTTACATTTTGTCCCATTTTAAAAGTAATTACTTTTCAACCCTAATTTCATAATTTATTCTACTAGCAAAACGTAGTTATTAGCGAAAATCGCTCTCTCTTTGATTTCAAATCATGTTCTCAACACAAAATTTAAAAAAATTAATGAAATCAAGAAAAGAGTTTAAAATAAATCGTATACGAATCGAATCGAACGATGCATTAGCGAAATCTATCCTCCTCTCAGCGTTTATCTGGCCGAGTGGTTATAACGTCCGCTTAGCAAGCGCTAGGTCGCGAGTTCTAATCCGAGGTTGTGTTCGTACTCTGTTTTTGCTATGTTTGTAATGAGTTTGACGCGGCAAGCTTGCTGCAAGTTCGTCGCGTGGTGACTTCGAAGCTTGCGTTAACTTGTTACAAGCTTGTTTCACACTTGCACTCTTGTAATGTCAAGCTTGCAGATTTGCAGTGGAAGACTGCTGAAAGTTTGCTGCTAACTAAAATTGCTATCTGGGGAAGGAAATACTCAATTTTCGCAGCCAATAACGAATATTTCTGAATTTTTTTAGTATCCGATATGAACATGAGACCACGTGTTCCTACCAGATGAGAAAAAAATTCAGAAATATTCATTATTGGTTGTTAAAAATCGAGTATTTTCTTCCTCTTTGAAATTTCAAAAATTGAGATAGGCGGTGTTGCTTGTTAAGCAGCGATATCACAATTTCAATATTTACCGCTGGAGAGAATCTTGTAGTTCAGTCAACGCCCCGTTATCTTATGGGAGATAGGCCTAAATACGTAAACAAACGCTTCTGTAAAATTCCAGTTTTTCGTATTGTGGCTGGGTTCTTCCAAGTGAACGATATAATTATCAAGCATAATGCAGAAGTCGTCGACCTGTGAAAGAACTATCTTGAGACTTGCTGTAATGAAATACTTTATATATTGCATCTCCTCTTCTGAGAAATGTATTTTTGCAAAATTTGAAGCGTGTAAAAATCGATAAGAGGAAAATTTTGAGTAATTTTACTTATCTTATCTATTTTATATCAGTCAGTTATATTTACAAGTACAAGTGAAATAATTTAACAAAAGATATCAAAAATTAAAATTAAACTTTGTATTAGACAGAATAGCGCAAAAATGCTGCAACTTCCGAAAAAATACAAAAGACAGATATTTCAATACAAAAAAGAAAAAACAGAAGAAGTGAAGAATAGCGATAACAAGACACCTTTTGCGCGCCAACGCAGTAGCATCCAGTAATTGCATCAACAATATTGTCCATAATTAACTAACGAATTATTATAGAATCAGACAACAAAAATCATGCTTTAATAAAAATTAAAACACATTAAAAGAAAATAATTAGAATGGAAGAAATGGAAGAGAACTCGAATGGCGAACGTTTTCAAAGGCTTCTCGCCATCGGAGTTCTAATATGGATAAATTTTCTGTCAAGGGAATCACTACATAGTCAAAAAATATTCCCTCTGTGGTCTGAATTTATCCAATAACTGAAATAAAGAAAAGAACCTTTTTTGAAAAAGAAAAACTTAATAAAGTTTTTAATAACAAATCCAATAGAAAGAATAGATAAAGTAAACAACGTTACCCTCTTTCTTTAAAGTCAATAACTTATTTAAAAAGGATTGAAGAGCTTTTAAACATCTGTTAATTTGGTTCCAATATTTCTGCATAGATGGAGCCAGGTATGCTAGCCTCTAGACCTAATTTCCTTTGTTCTAGTATGTTCTCCAATGCGTCATTCTTACTTGTATATTGGCAGAGGGTAACGCTGTTTACTTTATCTATTCTTTCTATTGGATTTGTTATTAAAAACTTTATTAAGTTTTTCTTTTTCAAAAAAGTTTCTTTTCTTTATTTCAGTTATTGGATAAATTCAGACTACAGAGGGAATAATTTTTGACTATGTAGTCACTCCCTTGACAGAAAATTTATCCATATTAGAACTTCAATGGCCAGTAGCCTTTGAAAACGTTCGCCATTCGAGTTCTCTTCCATTCTAATTATTTTCTTTTAAGTGTTTTAATTTTTATTAAAGCATGATTTTTGTTGTTTGATTCTATAGTAATTATAGTTAATTATGGACAATATTGTTGATGCAATTACTGGATGCTGCTGCGTTGGCGCGCAAAAGGTGTATTGTTATCGCTATTGTTTATTTCTTCTGTATTTTCTTTTTCTGTATTCAAATATCAGTTATATTAAGATTTATTTATCAAAATAAGGCTTAATATGACTTAAAAGTTCTAGAAAGAAGATAAGAATTGCTCCTTGGCAATTCTCAAACGTTCTCCCGATATCTCTTTTAAAGGTCTCCCTGCCACACTTTTTTGTCACTTTTGTTCAATTTTATCATGTGAGAAAGGTTTCAGTATGACTATGAAATCAAGCCCGACTAATCATGGAAAATTTCTCATATTTACTTCAAAAAATGTAGTAAATACTGCGATATAGGGAAAACCTAGTTTGATTTCATCAAACAGTATTCTGTATACATACAAGTTCTAAAAAAATCTCCTAGTTCTATAACATTAACTTAAATAAACATTTTTAAAAATATGTGTTTCAATAAGTGAAAATCCCAAAGGAGTCACCCCCGTCCTGCCTAGGCATCCGGAACTTTTGAATGGCCGGCGCTAAGACAGCAGTCGGGAACTAAGGTCGGAGTCCTAGTAGCCATCACCGGCCACGACCCAACCCCTCCCGTAAGAGGTACGCCCATCATCAGAGTGGAGGTAACTCAGCCCCACACCATTGCTATACCCACCAGAGAAGCGAGAACCCGCTTACTTATCCTGCGGCTTCTCATCCGTGAATTCACAGTGCTCCCCGGTGGGAGTCAATAAGTGAAAAGAAAACTGGGGCAATAATTAAGTCAAAGTGCTTGATTTTGCTTTACATACATAAAAAAATCTTCATTTTTTGTCTACAGCAATCTACTTCAAAAGTTTTAAGTATGAAAAATATCCAGATTTAGGTCTTTTTTTTTAAATAACTTTTCTAACAACAAAAGTTTGCTATGCTTGAGAAATACACACATGAACCTTATTCTTTACAGGTTGCCTATTGTTCAAGGCTGTTCAATGACTTTTCTAGTCCCTCTTCTAGCAATACTTCATCTACCGAAGTGGGAATGCCCTGAAATAAATCCAAACATTACTTTAACACCCGACGAGGCAGCTGAGATCTGGATGCCACGGATGAGAGAGGTGATGCGCTGTTTGTCCTTTTAAAATCTTCAAATCTGATATCTACAGTAAAATGCACAGACACAGGGTGTTTCAGAATTCGCGGGGGAAACTTTAAGCACACTACAAACATTTTTTGGATAGAAATGTACGGGCGAGAGTCAAGGCACAGATACAGGAAATAGACATAAAAGGAAGCATAAGTTGTTTACTTACAGCATCACTGAAAAGCGCTTTCTTGTGTCATTTTTCACAATAATTTCTTCAAAATTACGTTCACAAATAATATGGCATCCTTGGAAGCATCGATAGAGTGACTGTAGTACAATTTCATAGATGCCACGCATTTCTCGCAGTCGTACAACCACAACGAATATTCGAGCGACGAGGTCCTGAACAGAGTTCAAGAGTGATATATTATTTCGACTATTTATCTTATGTACGCTAAGCACTCAATTGACACTTTCAAGTATGTTTCACTGTTGATGAACTCACTTTTGGTTAATTATTGTAAAAATTGCTGTAAAGAAGCACCTTTCAACCATACTGTAGGTAAACAATTTATTTACTTTCGTGTTTATTTCTTGTATTTGCGCCTCGACTCGCCACTTTTCCCGCACATTTCTGTACAAAAAAAAAATGTTTATTGTAGTGTGCTCTACCACTCCTTAAAGTTTATCCTATGAGTTCTGAAACATCCTGTAAAAGTTTTAGTAGCCCCTCGAATTTCAATATTCAATATTTAACTGACTGAGCAGATTGCTGAGCAGATATCCAGCTAAATGGCTGATCTGTCAGAGCAACCTAAACTGTAAAACATTTATCAAATTAATAGCAAGGAATTTTAGTTAAGTTCGAAACAAAAGCTACTTTGAACTTTCTTTTACAATATTTTAATTTTATTTTCTATATTATGCAAAACCCATTTAGCATTCTTTATCCTTGAGTACGGAGATTACATAGCGTTAAAAGACAATTATCGGACAACTTTCTCAACAAACAAGGCAAACTCTAATTACTCCGCCTTATGTGACATATCATTTTGACTATTTATCTAATTTCAGCTATATTTTGAATCTTTTATTTTAAGAAAAAAATTGAAGTGCCCTCCCCCAAAAGAAAAATCCTTGAAATCACAGAAACTAACTAGATAAAAATTTAATAAATTTGACATTTTTTATTAAAGTTGAGGATGAATTTTAATTGATACTCCTGATCGCTTAGTTTATATATATAGATTTAATGAATAAGATGATCGATAGAAGGTATAAAAATTTAAATTATTGGCCCTTTTGATAGGTTCAAGGAGCTATTATCGGGGCTTCCCTCATTGAAATGCTAATTGGAATGACAGGAATGATTGGATTTCTTTTGAACTGGATCACGCCTTTGGCAATTGTACCTACAATCAGCCTAGTTGGTCTCTCTTTGTTTGCAGAAGCAGCACATTCTGCTGCAGGCCACTGGGGAATAGCTATGTTGTAAGTATTAGGATTGTCATGTTTATGATTTTATCAACTGGAAAATTAAATAAAAAACCTACTAGATTACGATTCCATCGAGTTTAAGTATCTTTTGGTTGGATTTATCAAATGTCTCGAACTGAACAATTTCACTTGTTTTTTCTCTGTTCAGTGCAATAATTTTTTAAAATATCTTTATTATATTTTGAAAACTCTAAAGTTTTCTTTAAAATAACTGCATAAGTCTTAAGACTTTCAAAAAATTGTCGTTCTGCGCTGTCAAATATTTATAATCGAAATATATTGTCGGCTTTTAAAATGTTTTGAAGTCATTCCTTCAATCTACATTTATTGTAAAAATTAACGCTTCCTTATATGCTCACGAACGAAGCATTCACTCAAAACGTTCGGTTTACTCATAACATAAATGATCGGTCAATAATCTGTATGTGTGAAAAATTCACCAAATGGTGACGAATGTTCGCGATCACAAATGATAGAATAGTGTCCCGAATATATGTGAACGTTATCGACAAGTGATGGGAGTGGCTCATGTACCAAAGCAGTAAAAACTATGTTATGAAAAGCAAAAAGTGTGTTTATTCAGAACTTCAATAATCCGTATTCGTAATGATTTAAAATAAATTTCTAGTTCCAACAATATAATGCTAATTATAGTGAGAAGATTTGTATAAAGAAATCATTATAATGGATATGATTCTGGATACTATTTTAACGACAATATTTTACTTTTCAGCACAGTAATGCTCATGATTCTGTTTTCTCAGAGCTTAAGAGATGTCAGCATTCCATATCCGAGAAACAGCTCTAAAACAGGATGGACGACAGGAAAGTTTCCAATATTTAAACTATTTCCAGTAAGTTGTTTTACATATCTCATTATATAAATTTGAATGCTTGTTGGCTAAATTATTTTTACATTTGAAGAAAATATGTGATCTCAAATTTTGAAAAAGATACGCTAAGGAGTATTTATAATATAGAGCTAACAAGGTCAGATTTGTTGAAATATTAAGCAAATCACTTTTTGGGGCGTAAAACCCCCCCCCCCTTTTCCAAAATATTTGGAGAAAGACCTTAATTTGAAGTGCTGTTTCCTAATGGATGCAATATTTAGGCAATGCAAAAATGTATTAACCTTTTGCACTTGAAGTATTCTTATCGGACAGAACAATATTTAAGATGTATTCTGCTTTGGCTAGATTTGATTTTTGTGTGGTTGAATGGCACAAAATCCTTATTTAGCTATGCTGATATTATATAATATTATATTATATTTAATCAAATGATAAAATACTCTTCTTAAACATATACAACACAGTCAAAGTTCCGACATACTTTAGTAAGGAAAAAAACCTGGAGTAATAAGCACTCATTCTTGTATCCAGTCATAATAATGATCTATTTAGTGTTTCGAGTGCAAAGAATTAAATATGGCCGTCACAGTATTTCTATCAAACGCTTTATTTTAATTTCAGGTTTTGTTGACTATTGTGTTATCATGGTCATTCTGCGCTATTCTGACTGCGACCAATGTTCTTCAAGAAGGCAGTCCAGCTAGAACTGACCTCCGTTTATCGGCCCTCGAAAACAGCCCATGGTTTCGATTGCCTTATCCAGGTTTGTATTCAAAAAACAAACAGCCGAATACATTTTCTGTTAAAGTTACTATTTTTGATATGCAATAACTGTTTTAGAAGTTTGCTAACACTAATTCTTGCTAATGCAAAAATTGGATGTTGTGGATTACAGTCATAAACTATAAAATCCATCACGTAATATTATGCTTGAATGAAACTGCACTTTGAAATTTTTAAAAAAAGTTGCTGAGTAGAAATTGAGAATAAAATAGAAGTTTTTACGTGATTAAAAAAAAAGAAAATATTTTGATGAGCACGAAATAACTATCGTACAGTGCTGTTCAAAATTATTAGAACGCTAAGGTAAATTTTATACATTTTATTATAGAATATAAATTTATTTATTTATGCCTCAAATGTATTAATTTCATTATTAATTCAATCTTATTCATTAGAAAAATCTTCAAATAGTTCGAACTTTATTGCAGAATATGTCAGAATAGGAACATTTTCATATAACTCTTAATTATGTGTTGTTCAAAATTATTCGAACGATAAAAAACATACAACGAAAAGTTAACATAATTTTTAAAAATTGAATATCATTGTTTAATGTTTAGATGGGCCTTCTTTGGCCTTCAATCTCTGCTTTCAGTCTTTGATTCATGCCATCAACCAGTTTCTGCGTTGTCTCCTGGTTGATATTGTGCCATTCATCTTTGATCTTCTCAAAAAGTTGATTTTTACTTTTTTTCTCTTCAACAGGCAATTTCTGATTCAAAACTGACCACAAATTTTAGATGGGATTAAGTATGGACTTTGTGATGGCCAATCCAACAATACCTTAATATAGTTTTTTGAGAAATAATCTTTGACGTGTGTTTTGGGTCATTATCTCGTTGAAAGATATACCGTCGACCGACCCTCCAAATTGTGATGGATTTCTTGAGATTTTGGTACAGGATATCAGCGTATTTACTTCCAGTCATTTTACCGTCTATCATCACAATTTCACTAACACCTCTAGAGGAAAAACATCCCCATACCATTACATCTCCTCCTCCATGTTTTACTGTCTGTAGGATATTCATCTGTTTAAGCACCTCACCTGATAGTTGCCGTGCATTTTTACACTTTTTTTAGTCCAAAAAGGTGCTTGGTCTGACCACAAAATACTGTCCCAGAATTGAGAATCCTTCGAAAAATGTTCTTTTGCAAATTACAAGCACTTTGCAATGTTTTGTTTGGAATGGTGTATGGACTTTTTCTTTGGATACAGCTGATCAACCCTGAGTTCTTGATACTACGGCGAACAGTTAGAGCTGACACATTCAATTTCAAGTATTCTACGATGTCACTTGAAGATATGTCGTTCTTTTTACCTTTCCTTGCAATCATAGAGCATTTGTTATCGGTTTTCTGCATTCCCTCTCTTGGTTTCGATGGATTCTATATTCTCATACTTTTTACACAAATAGCACACACCCGAATTCAACAATTTATGCTTTTTTTTACTAGGTTTCATATGATAATACCATCCTTTCGATCTTCAATGATGGGGTAGAAAAGTTCAACAGAAATCTCTAAACTCTTGGGCATTACTGTTGGCTTGACTGCTTCACAGGTCAAAAATAATTACTAAGAAAATTAATCTATCAAGATTTTTAAAATTTACCAAAATTAAAACAAATCGTACTCACTTCAATATAACCTTCGTCATCAGTCATTCGAATAATTATGAACAGTTAAAATATAGTGTTTAAAACAATAGTCTTTTTAAAAAATGGAGATATTTTAAGAAATAATTAAAACTTATATGCATCTTTGAGGATGAAATAAGGCACTAGAAAATCATAACAAAATTGCAAATTATCAAGTTTTAAAACTTTATAAATAAAAAATGAAATTTTAACAGTCCGTTCTAATAATTATGAACAGCACTATAATTTCTCATTAAAAGGAACCATAAACCGAAATGCGGATCATGCAAGTTTAAGTCTATGGTGTGATCATGATATAAAGACTTCAAGCCCTAGGTTGTTGGGAGATTTCTTGTTTCTGAATGTTGAAAGAAATTGATCATATTCTAGTTATAAATAAATTTTCAATGTATAAATGCTCAAAAAATAATTTTTTTTTTTGATAAAGCATTTTTCCATTCTTTGTTCATCTATATATTTAAAATAATTTGGTAAAACTTTCAGACAGTTCGCCAGCCCCAACCGCTAAACGGATTTCGATAATGTTTATTTCATATGAAAGATTATGACGTATAGATATGCCATCTAGGGTCGCCTGCCCCCACCACCCCCCATTTTCGAACGAAATCGAAAAAACATTTCTCCACCATACATTCTCTATGGGGAAAGACCTTTAGACTAGTTCGCCAGCCACAACCACCCGAGGTATTTCGACAATTTTTATTTCATATGAAAGCTTATGACGTCTAGATATGTCATAAAGGGTCGTCTCCCTCCAAGCACCCTTAATTTTCGAGAGATATTGAAAAATAAACGGAATATATTAACGGAAATAACGGAGATTTATTCTAAAATAGTACAGTGTTCCCGAGCCTCAAAAACTGGACAGATTTCGCCAATTTATTACGTCACTTCCTTGAAATAACTAACGAATCAGAATGTTCCGCTTTATTTTCGCAAGTTTAAAATAGTATTTTTCATTTAAATGCGGTCCTGTTGCATTTCATTGCAATTTAATTTAACTTTAATAACAGAAAATTTTGTTAAGACATCTCTATAAATATTATTATCTTTGTTTTAGTTCATATTTATTTTAAAATCAATAGCAAACGATTTTTTTTCCTTTCTAAATTTATTTTTATTAGATTGGCAATAAGGAAATTAGTTGCTGTTAAAAAAACTTTTACTGAATGCAGCGTTGTTAAATGAGAGAATGAAATTGTTTCTGGAATAAACATTTTAATTTTGCGATGACTTTATTTTCATCAATAATCCCAACAGTTATATCAAAATGGCGTGTCAAAAATATTGTAAAATACCTATTGTAGGTGATGGAAACTGTTTATTTAGGGCGATATCATTCTGCATTTATGGATCTGAAGACTTTTATGCCGAAATTCGTGAGAAAGTCATACAAAACATTACAACTAGATGGGGTTTATTGAAAAGATTTTACAATTTTAAAGAAATCTGTTATCTACAAAGAATATGTGTGAAATCTACTATGGTTTCATGGTCTGTTTCACTGATCTTCATGCAATATTTAAAACTGAAAAAAGTAGTAGCTGAGAGCCTCGAAGCTGCGAGGGGCAGGTACAGTGCTGAGGAATGTGGGTGCTGGCCGCGAACCCGCCTGGAGGGTGGCTAGTTGACTTTATTCTAAGGGGGGAAAATAACCAAGATTTTTTTTGCAAATCAATATCAAAATTAGTGTAGATTAATATCAAACAGTATTTCTTTGACACCAAATTTTATAATTTCTTAATCCTTAAATGCCCGAGTTGTAAAAAAAAAATATTTAAAAAATGTTTTTGACTTTTATTTATTATATAAAACTAGCTGTTACCCGCGACTTCGTGCGCGAAGAATTTGAATTGCTATTTTTTTTAAATTCACGAATGTAAATGTTTCGTTATACATAGAAAGGGGAAATCAAAAGTTCTGACGGTTGATAATACATAATTGGACGACTAATTTAAGTCTCCGTTATTGTAAATTACATCATTGTACTCAATGGTATCATCTGCTCTTTGGAATATATCATCCACCATGCTATATGTCATCTGCTTCTACTGTTTAAAAGAATACATAAGACAAAATATACCTTCCTATTCTAAAAACTCTGACAACCATATCATATACGTCAATGGACGATCATGATTTGTTTATTTTGGATTCATAGACCGTTTTCCGGTAACCTTCCGATTTAAGCAATCGCCAAATCTATTTGGCAACTGTATCAAGCGCCAAGCTCGAATTAGTTCTTTCTTTAGTAAACAAAACGTTGAATTCCGTGTTCTTTGGGTTTGTGTAATCCTTTCTATTTAAATCGGTTAGAAACAGCTCTTAAAGCATTAAAATTCGAAACGGAACTATTGTAATTAGCTAAATCGTTTGGTTACAAATTTAACCGCCAAAAAAATTTTGGATGTCGATGAAAAGAGCGATAAAGAATAATTTTGGCAACCTTTCCACTAAATTTGGCTCTTATTTTAAGTAAATATTGAACGATATTTTCATTTAGTTATACTTAACTTTAGTTTTTAAATTTTAATCTAAAAACTCTTGGAACTATATTATATCTACCATTAGATTTCTGTCCCGGCGTTTATTTTTCAGTTATTATTCCAGAGATTATTTCTTTTCTCAGCAAGATCACGTGATGCATGACTTTAAAAATAAGTTATTCCACATGCTTGCGCTTTTCTGAAGGATCACGTGACATTTCATTTTGTTTACGCATTCCTTAAGGATCACGTGGCAGTTGATTGAAAAATAAAGTAATAATCTTCATCGCAAATCGCTTGTTAATTATTTAATTGTTATCTGTAGCCAAAAATAATGAATTTAACATGATGTCACCTACCCAATCTCCGTTCCTGGGTTCCAAGCTACAACTCTGCCAATTTTCATCCAAATCGGTTTGGTAGTTTTGCCGTGAATGCGTAACAAACAGACAGACACACTTTCGCATTTATTATATTATATGGATATTTTTAAAAATAAGCAAAATTTTCAGAAATAAAGGTGAATTAGTTCAAAGTCTAACCGTTGCCTAGCAACGGAGTAGCTATAAATCTTCGTTATTTCAAAATCGTCTGCACGCATTTTAAAATTTTAGAACTTTTAAAAATTAATAACAATCGAAGGGAAAATGTCAGAGAAATAAAATTGGTATCATTGAAAAGGTAAAAATTTGAACTTTAAGATGGTATAAAAATATTTTCTGTCGGACAGTTTGCTCCGAAGTTACGGCGGAAAAACGGTTTCGGTTATTTTCTAATTAACTGACTGTTTAATTAACTTTTGGACTTAGAAAAGTTCATAAGTGTCTTCCCCTTGTCTTAAATGATAAGTGTACAAAATTTGGTTGAAAACCGTCCATTGGTTTAGGAGGAGATGTGGAACATAGCCACATACATACCCACACACATACCCACAATGACTTTTATTTATATTAAGATATGTGAAAAATAGGTACTTTAAAAAATCCTATTTTGTTTGAAGTAAGATTTACGGCTAAAAATCAGTTTGTTACCAATCGGCAAAACTGGGCTTCAGCTGAAAAAAAAATTTCCTTGATAAAATTCTGTAATATTAAACACAGATAAATTTTAAGAATTAATAATAATAATAAAGAATGTCCTTCAGCAATGTAGAGTAAAATATGGCAGAGGTGGGGAACTTTTTGCACTGAAAAGCCTCATTAAATTTTGGCAGTTGGGCAAATGCCTCACGAGCAGAATCTTAAAGGTTATTTCCTGTAATTACCATTATATTACAGACAAGTATATTATTTCAATGCCAATAGTAAATAACTGGTAAGGCCGTATAGGAAACTCAAAAAGGTCGCAGGTTCCCCACCTCTGAAATATGGTATTCTCAAGCCTACAAACAAAGCAAAACAAAAAGTTGCAGCCGCAAATGAAAAACATCAATTTATTTTTATTTTCATCAGCACTTAGATGCCATCTATAAGTTGTAAATTGAATTAATAACATTTTCAGAATGTATCCTATTAGCAATAACAGGCATTAGAGCTTCAGTCTCATTCTCAATACTTTAGAAGACAAAATTGGGCACGTTGCTCAAAGGCAACACAGGGCATTTAAGGGTTAATATAACATAATTCTCAGAACTTATTTTAAACTAACGTCCTTTGGTGACCAGCTAGTTGGTCAGCTTTATATATCCATGGTAACAAATAGATAAAATGTAAAGTTTACAAGCTGTTTAAAATATTATATTGTTAAATATTTAAAATTAGTATTACCGAACGAAATATTAACCACAGCGCCAGCAGAAAGACAGCACTGCGTCCTCAACAGGTAACTAAAACACTAAACCATCTTTTCTCAACCTTTCAGTTTTTGGCCCTCAACTTTCCACAGCTGTTTTAATATCATCATCCGCTACTGATTTTTTCCTTTCGTATGAATTTCCAATAAATATTAATATTAATATACTTTTTGTGTTATTTATATATGTTTATCTATTTTTACAGCTGATACTTTTTAATCTAGATTAACAGTAGATATCGTTTCTTAAGTTGGCTTTAATTAGTTGTTTCAAAACCTTCCCAAATTTTCGCGCCTTTTTTATTTCGGACCCCTTAAGTGAGTACATCTCACAGGTTGAGAGTCACTGCACTAAATTATGCCAGTTGCAATTATTTTCTACTTTTTAATCTTGATATCTATTGTTTGTCAAACTCACTACCACTGGAACGGAATCAAAAAATACTTTAATTAATGATTAACTGATAATTAAGTTCTGAAAATAATAAAATAGTGTTTTGCCATCGAGAATATACAAGTTTACAAAATTTCAAAACTCTAGCACACCAGGAACTGAATGAACAATCGATTATAAAATTCCATCTTTACAAACACGAAACAAGTCAAGTTAAATAAAATCGTTTAAAAAGGATCTTCCTCATTTGAAATAACAATACGTGATTCTTTTTTATTCAGGTCAGTGGGGTATGCCGTCTTTTACCACTGCAGCCATATTAGGCATGTTAGCAGGAACCCTAGCATCAGCAATCGAATCAGTTGGGGACTACTACGCCTGTGCGCGACTCTCGGGTGCCGATGCGCCCCCGAAGCATGCCATCAACAGAGGAATTTTTATGGAAGGTTTGGGCTGTGTGATTTCAGGCTTCTTTGGATCAGGAAGTGGAGTCACATCATTCAGTGAAAACATTGGAGCCATTGGTATAACAAAGGTGAGAATGGATTCAGAACAACGTATTCGCGTTGGTTCCTTAATGAATTGAAAAGATCCCTTTCAACCATCAATGTTTCGATTTCTCTGGAACTTACTGAAGGGGACTTGCCACCCTAAGAATTCCGGAAAATCAATGAAAATATCGATTTTCACAAATTTTGAGTGGAAAATGATCCTTGAACCTTTGACTTAATAATCTGAAAGTTTCAAAACAATCAGAAAAATATTTTGTGAGATATGAAGTTATTTTGTCTAACATTTCATCACGTGCCACGCCCACTTTCAATGTTTAAATCCTGCATATTTCATGTGTAAGTTGCAAAAACACCTAATTTTTTCAATAAAAGCAAAGCAAGATAGTTGTTTCAAACAGTAGCCGTTTAATCTTTGTTTGTTTACTGTTTTACTGCTTTCGCTTCTTTATTATTCATGAAGCATAACGTCATCATCATCATCATCAACACTGCTTTCGCTTCTCATTTTTTTTTTGAATTTCTCACTGCCAATAAAATTTCAATAAAATGGTTTTAAATTTTTTCTCTGTTATAATGGATATTTGATAAATAGTACTGCAGATTATCCCTATAAATGAAGATGCTAATTAATAATTATAGTAATAATAAATATGAATAAAATTGATAAGTTAGGACTCGCAAATGTCAGGTTATTGCTCAGAAAAAAAACTAGCTTGATATAAGTTGTTTTTATTACAATTTTGTTGTTTTTAAAACTTTAAAGCTGCTTTTCTCAGTTTGCTTTTTTCCAAAATTGTGTCTGCTACAAAATGAAAAAAGTCGATCTCTTTTTATTCTAATTACTTGAAATTTTTTCTGTTCACTCACAAATGCATGTTTAATAGAATTAGGGATGGATTTGTAAAAATTTTGATTATAATTTTTTAAAAAAATTTACAAAGTGAAAATATCTCATATTTTCCAAAAATTTTCACAAAATTTTTTTTCTCTGAAACTAATGTAGATATCAAAAATCCGATCCCTGTTTCTGTTAAGTACATTGAGAGGTCCCTTTAAAAAAAATTTGGAGAAAAGATATTAAAAATTGTATGAGAAGAAGCATTTTAAAAGAAGGGTTAATTTTTTTAAAAAATTTAAAATTTTTAAATTTCTAATTTTTCAAAGTGAAAAATATTTTAGAAATTTCAGTTTCTGCACAGTTTACATCTATCTACTACAAAATTGAATAAGTTTGATCAAAATTGTAGAAAAAAAATTTGGGGGTGCCAAGTCCCCTGAAATAAGGAAAATGGTTTCATAAAAATTATGGTATGCACATATGATATAACAAATAAAAAAAAGACTATTATTTAAATAATTTATTTAAATAAAAATGCATACAAGCCATTAATGCCATATAATTGTTAACTATCAGTAAAGAATAATTATTTTTGGAAGAAAAGCATGGCACAGGAGTTTTTTGCCATCGATTTTCAGTTTTAAATATATTTTGAATACTTGACTTGATCAGTATGTTTAACGTCTTTGTTTGAAGCTGCAACATTTGTTACTGGGGGTGGAACTTAAAAATTTTAGCTCCAAGCAAATGACGAGAGCAACAGGTGAGCTGGAACTCTACTCTTCAAGTTTCCACTATAGCTTGAAAACCATCGAACGTAATTATAGCTTTACAGCCTCATTAAATTTGCAATTTTCTTGACGAAAAATCTGAAATCGAACCCGCTTTTGTCATTAAACAGAGATTCGGTCTCTGCGATCTCAGTAATTCAATAATTTATAGTAAATATTGAAGTGCTTTAAAATCTAATTCATTTTCAGAAAAGTGTAATTCTTCAAAACAAACTTCGAGAAGACATCTTTTAAGATTATCCAATATCTCAAGTAACGGAAAACGTATATTTTTCTTTACTTTAATTCGATTTAGCATAATTTGGTCCACTTGTTTGATCAGCGTGGTGGTTAGAAGATATCTTGTGCGACTGAGGACAGACATCGTATTTCTGAACCATCATAAAATTGACACATACGACACCCCCCGGTATTCCATTGTTCAGACTTCTACAACATTCTTTCAACATGCATTTCTTTTGTTTATAAACGTATTTCAAAATTATTTGGAGGAATTGCGTATTCTCATTTTCTGTTTATAAATGCATTAAGCGAAAAAAGTAATGAGCAGAAACAGACTTAATGCCTTTAAGCACCAGCGTTCATTGTTCCGTAAAAACAAATGCAAAATTTACATCTCTCAGCTTAAAATACTTTGGTTCTACTGGGATAAGTTTTGTGAACATCATGGTAAAAACATTCACTAATGACACTGTTACAAATACAATATGCTTCATGAACACCAATCCCTGGTATGTAATCAAATTACTATTTATTTTTGATAGGTAGCTAGCCGAAGAGTTATCCAGTATGGATCGCTGCTCATGATTGTGTTTGGAATGCTCGGAAAATTCGGAGGAATTTTCGTAACTATTCCACAGCCTATTTTGGGAGGAATATTTTGCATTATGTTTTCGATGGTCACTGCAGTGGGGCTGTCCACTTTACATTTCGTCGATCTCAATTCATCTAGAAATCTTTTCGTACTGGGATTCTCTCTCTTCATGGGTTTATGTATCCCTAAATGGATTCAAGCTAATCCTGGAGCGATACAAACAGGTAACTAGCATTGGGCTACGATCTCTTAATATTGTTTAACTGTTTTTATCAGGCACGGCTTTCTTGTTGTTGCCCACATACGCTTTTCATTGCTATTTCTAAATTTTACTTAATAAATAACTTCGATATTTTTTGTTTACTATTACGGACAATTTTCGCAACAATATACATAGCAATAATGAATTGTTGTTTACTTTGCTAACATGAATTGTTATATACAGTAGAATATAATCAAGATACCACCATACTTATCAAAAATATTTGGCAATGCTTTGAACATCAACACAATAAAATAAATGTTATATAGTTGAGAATTAAATGAGTTGCATGATAATAGAGAAGTTTCAAGGAGAATGCCAGATAATTGCAATTGTAGAAAACACATAGCTATGATACGTTTGCACCGCCTATTGGAAGTGAATATGTAGGATGGAAAGATTTCAGAAGTCACTTTGTAAAACATTTTAACAAAAGATTTTGACAAGTATGAAAATATCAGCACAGAATAAATCAATATCAATGAATTAATCATAAAGAGCATTATTATAGCTTTGTTTTCATAAGACGTTTTTCATAAAAAAAATCGATCATTGATGGATGATCGTCATCCATTAAATACTTCCATGTATTGTGCTTGATTGTCGCCAATAAATGAGTCAATAACGGCGCTTTTCACTTTTTCCACAGGACAGAACTTGATCGTCATATCAACATCAGTCGAAATATCTTCGTTATAATATATAATAATGGTAACTCAAATCGAGTGAAATGTTCGATTCATCGAGAATTAAAAAATATCTTTCATTACGTTTCATAATGAATGCTGAATTGCCCTGATGCTACACCGTGTAATTTTGCATTGGGAATCTGAAACCAGCGGGAGTGTTCTCTCCTTGGCTTTCAATACAGAACAGAACGTCGTCTCTTACCCCCGTACCCGTGACCAGACCGGTCACTGAATGGTTTGATGGGCAAGACACGGGAATTTTATTTAAGAAAAAAAGAAAAACAAAAATAAAAAAGAAAGAAATATTTACACTATGTTACAGTACAGGCAGTTTCACTTTTACACTATTAGTTCGTCATAGTCTTCTTTTCTTTAGATGTTGTTTTACCTTTCTCTTTTGAAGGGGGTGGAATGTTCGGTAATTTGGAGCTTGTTGGTTCAGCTCTCTGGAAAGATAAAGGCTAGGGAGGGCGAAAAAGATATCTGTTTTCGCTAATGAATTTGACAATCCTACGAATTTTATGCCTGGAGACGAGATTATTGGCGATTCTTTTCAGCCATTCTTGTTCGAAGTTTGGCACTGGCTTCCTCATATGCCAAGACACTGTGAAAATACACTCCGTGGCACAGTGAAGTGCTGTGTCAATTCCACCACAACTGCAATAATCGCTGTCCCCAGAAAAGTGAAACCTTTTGAGGTAGGCAGGGAAACGGCCATGTTGAGAGAAGAAGATAACATCCTCTCTAATCCAGTTAGTGGGACGGAGACTTACTGAGGGTATGATGTTATAGATTTTCCTGCCTGTATCTCCATTCTTCCATGAGGTTTGCCAGTCTTCAAGCATGCTCTTCCGGAGGAGGCCTTTTATGTGCGTTTTAGGAAGCTTAGTAAGTGAATAGGGTTGTCCATGTTGCGTTGCGTCTTTTGCCAGTTGGTCTGCTCTCTCATTGCCTATATTGCCTGCATGCGCTTTAACCCACGAGACTTTTATTCTTGGATTTGTTAGAAGGATTTTGAAAATTGGACTTGATGTTTGGTTTGTGCTCTTTGAATTGGAAGATGTCATGATACTTGCTCTATTGTCCACGTGTATTTTAAAGGTATTGTTGTTTGGCAGATGAGATGTGTATATTACTGCTTCATGAAGTGCAGTGAGTTCAGCTTAAAATACGGTGTTGTTGTCGTTGAGTTTAGAAGACCACTGGTAGGCCCAGATGTCATTGGTCAAGACGCAAAAGGCAGCTCCAACTCCGTGTTCGGTTTTCGAGCCATCTGTGAAAATATTTATTATATCCTTTCGGGCTATACAGATTTGCTTCTCCGTCTTCTAAAGAGATTTGGTTCGGTTTGAGGTGCTCTGAAGAATGAATGGACAGGCCTGTTCCTTTCGTCTCCAGATCTTGCGGTTGGATATCTGTAATGTTAGGGGGAAGCGAGATTCTTAGGCGATAAATTGATGTAAATCTGGCTTCGAACTGTAATTACATGTGTAGGGGTGGGATGCCGAGTATCGTTTGTAACGCTGCCGTTGGGGTGGTGCGATGTGCTCCCGATATGTGGAGTAAGAATGGCCTTTGAATAGAAGAAAGTTTCCTCTTGATTTTGTATGTTAGATTTAGACACCAAGCTGAAGATCCTTGCTGACTTTTGATGGCTTTCTCTCATTGCTTATTAATGTGCTCCAGTCAGTTGAGTCGATCATCAACGTGTATCCCTAGGTACTTAAAAGATTCAACTCTATTGATGTTGTACCCGTTCCATGTGATCGTGGGACTTCTTGCTATTTTGCTGAATAAGATATAATTTGTTTTATTTGTTGAAATGGTAAGTTCAGTTTCTGAGCACCAGAAGCTGAATTGGGTTATTGCACTTTGAGTATCTTTTACAAGGCTTTTCTTTGTATCCGCTTCAATGACCAGCACAAAATAATCTACGAAGGCTTGTATATGAACGTTATCTGGCCACAGACTTGATTGAGTATTTCGTTGGATTCGAGGTTACACAGGGCCGGGCAACTGCACGAACCTTGAGGGCAGCCTTGTTTTTGATCCTTTGTGGCCCTACCTTTGGGGTCAGTAGTGTCACTTTCTTACTTTTATTAAGGCTGTGAAAGAGTTTATTTAGTGCATTTTGGGTTTAACTTCGTCGTATAATGAGTTTCTTTGTGGAAAAGAACCTCTTCACATAGACGAAATTTCCCCAAAATTTGATCAGATCATCAATTTGTATTTAAAGAGCATACAACAAATTCCACTTGCGTAGCTAGAATTTTTGAATTATCGTGTTCCCATACACAGAGACAGACCAGCAGGCCGTCTACCCCTTGACGGATTTGGTTCAAAATTTGATACTGACAGGCAGTTTTAGTGATAAAAAAAGTGCCAAATTTCATCCATATAGCTCGATTTTCATCATGTTCACATCCACATAGACAGTCTTCCCATTGACAGATTTGGTCCCAAGTTTTGATACAGAGTTAAAATTTTGGTTTAGTTACTATAGACTAAATTTCATCAATTGTTGGGTATTTAAGTTATCATGTTCACATACACACGGGCAGACATAATTCAAAAAATCTTTTTTTTGGGGTGGGGGGGTGGGGTGCTCAGGAAGGTTTAAAATGTGCAGATTCATCATCTTGAGGTCAACATTTTTGATGATTACAATACATTCTCTTTGTACTCTTCGTAACGAGGAAGCAAAAAGACGAACGTAAAATGAATTAGGACAAAGTCATTTATTTGAGAACTTTTCATAAATCTATAGAAGAGGATATGAAGAAACTCCACAAAGAATCAATCTGCGTTCGGACATTATGATATCAAAAGCACTGATCTACTTGATCACAGAAACAGTGGCGTAGCGAGGGTAAATGGCGCCCGGAGTATGGTATTATTTTTTTCACCCTTTCATCATATTTAGCATTAAAAAGTGACATAAACGTACGAATGCTTTATTTCCACAGAGCCCCCTATAAGGCTGGCGCCCGGTCACTACATAGAAGTAAGAAGTTGGTGCCATGGAACCTCATCATATAACATATTACTGTCTGTCCGCCACGAGAACTGTGGCAGCCAAAATGTCTAATTTACGGCGGTCGCTACAGCAACTGGTTATGCTAAGAAAGATCCATTTCGAATAGGAGGAATCCGACGAAAGTTGGAGTTTTATTTTATTCTTGGCGCCAGTTTGTGGTGGTAACAAGAGTAGTTGATCATTCATCTTCTCGATTACCATACATAGCCCATTTGGCGCTAAATGCCCCAATGCAGCTCATTTGAATAAACTTCTACCTACTAGAAATGGATTCTTCCTACGATAACCTGCTTCTATAGCGACCGCCGTAAACTAGACATTTTGTCGGCCACAGTTCTCGTGGCTGACAGGCAGTAGTTTAGCCAATAGCAGTTGTGTTCAGGAACAACGCGGACTCAATGCAAAACATTAAAAATAACTTTTAACTCGTTTAAATTTTTTAATAGTATAGTTATTAGAAAATTTTTATTAAGAACAAAAATTTTCTTTAATAATTTATTCATTCAAATTTAACTAATCCATTTCCTTCCTTCTCTGATTTAGGTAGTGATTCTGTAGATCAGGTTATTACAATACTTTTAAGTACAAATATGCTTGTTGGAGGATTCATCGGGTTTTTACTTGACAACAGCATACCAGGTAATTATAATTTTCTTCTCAATGTTCTTTGTATTGTTACTTCAGATTTATTTAGGGCTTCATAAACTATAGGTAGCAACTCCACTGCGGCCGAATAAAGCAATAATCGGGCAACAAAATCTTTCATGCCGCCTATATTCTTTCAGATTCTTTAATATTTGTTAATAAAATTAGTTAAGAAAATCATTTTGACTTAAACCATTTCATTTAAATTTGCTGAATAATTATTTTATTTACCATGAACTACTGCTTCCTTTAATTATTATATTTCCAATATTTAGTTTTCCTCCAGAAAAGGACAGACATATTTCATAAATCACTTTTTACAACATTTTATTAAAGATTTTGAGGTGTATGAAAATATCAGCACATGAATTAGCGTACTTTAATTATAAAGAGCATGATAAGTACAAATTCTGTTTTTGTGACACTTTCTTCACAATAAAAATGTGACCTTATACACTTCATTCATTAAATGCTGCCATATATTGTGATAGAAGATTCTCAGTCAGAAAATGCAAATTTAAGAAATGCAAGTTTTTTTATTTTGGTATTTTCTTCTTTGACAATTGGTTCCTTCTTATTTTCGAAAAGAAGTTTCGTATATAAGCAATACCAAATGCATTTTACATTCTTTGAAAGCCAACAAGATAAAAATTTCTTAAGACCATTAGTGATCAAGAAATTCTTATGATATAATCATAGAAAGTTTCCGGGCCATAGTGGCCTAATGGTAAGGTCAGGTGGTGCCAATCAGGCGTCGTCATGTGACCGTGAATCAAACTTACGAGGTCCGTCCTAAAATTGCCCTCGTGTTGTTTTAATACAACTAAAACAGAGAAAGTTTCCTAATTTTACCCTAAGTAACATCTATTACACTTTATCTGTAAAAGAACATTTTGCATTTGAATGATTCTTTAGGTTTGGCTGTGGTATCTGAAACAAACTCATAATTCCAGAACTGCATTGAAGAGGTTATTTTTCTTCCCACTTTGTATTAATTCTGTAAATTTAGATTGAATAAAAAAAAAGTTTTGTTATTTTTCAAACTCCAGTAAGCCATACAATGTCCGAGGATTGTACTTCTAGCCACACTTATGCATAAATGTGATCCCCAAGACATTCCGGATTTGATTTGATTAGTGAGGTTACCAACTCCTTTCAAAACTATGAAAAACGGATTGCGGATGGATCCTGCAAATTTCAGGCAAGATCATACGGTTAAAACGACACCCGAGTTAGCATCCCACTCTTTAAACATCTACGTCATAACAAAGCGGGGATGTTTAACCTACATCCAGATTCAACATATATTCTACCACATTACAGTGCACATCTTCGGATGAATTCAAAAATTATTCAAAGGCAGTAAAAAACCAAGAAATACACTCCGAAAGAATAGAATTAAACTAGAAATCCATTCTAATCCACTTTTTCAAGGGCTATAGACTATATTCGATATGGGTTCAAATTACTTGGGAAATTTTTCTCTAAGAAGCTTGACTTACGTCTAAAAAAGCCTCTCAAAGCCCGAACTTTCCCTATCAAAGACGAACAAGACAAATACTACCAACAAGAGTTTTTTTTAAGGAACAAACATTATACCGCTAACAAGATTGATTTTTAAAAAAATTAAAGAAAATTTATTAGCCATCGGGCAGGTGCCGTCATAAAAATATATCAATAAAAGAAGGAAAAAATCAAACTTACACCTAACCATTGGAGAGAATCAATATGTCTCCACTTTAATCACAAACTTAAGAAATTTCCCGCCTGAGTAATTCCAAGAAAAACTATTAATCCCCATTCGTAATGTAAACAACCAAGAATCTGTTGCCATCTATTATTCGAAAAGAAAAACAGGAATTGGAGTGACATTTAATCATGATGGAGAATCATTTAACTAAATGATTGAATCTCAATCATTTAGATTAAATTATTTAAAAAAGCCTTTAGTTTCTATCAATGCTGTTATGATTTCATATTCAATCTGTAATCGCGCATCGCATCAATTACTCATCCACTTCCTGTTTCACTATTTGGTGTATGATGTCATGTTCTATTTTTGTGACGCTCTCTTCTCTTATTGGTTAATCATTACTTCAATGTATATATACCTCTGCTTTTGTAAATAATAAATTATTCTTTCTCTTACTTCGGTCTACGGCTGGTGAATTTATTTTAACAAATGCTTCAATAAATAAAAGGAAAAAGAAATTATTAGAAAATATAGCAGCAGCCCAATAATTTATTTTAATATTTAAATTCAAGACTACTTTGAAGAATAAGATCTTCAACGCCATGAATATTAAAAGGGAAATTGTTACCATAGAGATTTTTTAGATGGAAGCCATTCTATTATTGCATATTTTTTAATTCTGTTAGCTTGACTAAAAATTACGTTTCTAAAGACCCTAGAATCTAGATTTGAATAATAATCACAAAGATTTTCACAAATGAAATCAAAATCAGCTCTCTTGTCAAACAAGCCAAGTAAGGTTTTTGTTCATAAATTTAAATATCTAAAAGCGTACCTTTATTTTAATTTAAGTTCGTTTTATTAAGTTTAAGTTCTTTTGGATAACAATTAATAATGAAATCTAAGTTGTCAGAATTTAAAATAAGCAGATCATCAATAAATCTGTAACCGTAAATTAAATTATTTCTAATAATTTTATCCTCAAAATAAAGACATTGGCCAGAGTACTGGAGAATGTAACACCCATTGGAATGCATGTAATCTGTTTATAAAAATGCATACCATTAAAAAAGTAGTTTTCTTTAATGCTGATTAAAGTGGGGACATATTGATTATCTCCAAGGTTAGGGTGAGTTTGATTTTTTTCCTTCTTTTATTGATATATTTTTATGACGACACCTGCCCGATGGCTTATAAATTTTCTTTAAATCAATCTTGCTAGGGGTATAATGTTTGTTTCTTTTAAAATCCCTTTTGTTGGTAGTACTTGTCTTGTTCGTCTTTGATTGGAAAATGCTGGCTATGAGAGGCTTTTTTACACGAAAGTCAAGCTTCTTACAGAAAATTTTCCAAGTAATTTGAATCCATATCGAATATAATCTACAGCCCTTGAAAAAGTGAACTAGAATGGATTCCTTGTTTAATTCTATTCTTTCGGAGTGTATTTCTTGGTTTTTTACTTCTTTTAAATAATTTTTGAATTCCTTTGTTTTTGTATGTAGCGGCATATTGCACGCTACTTAAACAATGTTTAAATTTTGTAGTCTATGTTTAAATTTATTTTTAAATTTGTTTTTAATTGCTTATTTAATTTTATTTGATTCTCTTTATACTCTTCGGTGGAATCGTGCCTAGAATTGGCGATCTCTAAACACGAGGCCAAAATTTACGTTTGTTAACAACGGCCCCCAAGGTCTCTCGTAATGAAATAGTATGATAAGTAATAATATTGTGTTATATTGGTGGGTTCGTTGAATAATGAGCTTCATTTGATTCACACACATTTAATGGACGTTCACTACACTTACACGGCACAGTACATTTAGATAATTAAATAGATCATTCTTATATCTTTAAATACAGACATACATAACGTTCTTCCAGTTCGCAAGGTCTCGAACACCATTCGGGTTCAGTTACAGTTAACTTGTGTCGCACAAGTCTTAGACACCACAAATAACTTCGATGTAGATACGCAAACAAAAATCAGCCAAGTGTTTAAGGCGCAAAGTATTATTATTAAGCTTTTTCCTTCAATTATTATTTTAATATTAGGGGGTTCCAAACGCAAATTTTCTCCAAGATAAAAAAAAATCTCAATATTAGGTACCATTCTCCGAATTTGCTACTTCTGTGAAAATTTTATGTTCACTCATTTTAAAATATTGCGCAGAAGTCCTAATTTATTGGTAACTTAATGAGATACGAGCGAGATACTAAAGTCAACGATAATTTAATAAAATCTAATTCAATAAAATATTCATTTCCCTCTATAATAGGTACGGATGAAGAAAGGGGCCTGTTGACATGGAGAAAAGAAACCAGTGACGACTCGGGTTGCTCTACTTCTAAGACCTACGAATTGCCATACATTATGAATTCTCTGAAAAAGGTCTCTTTCCTTCGATACTTACCCATCAGTCCAACTTACGAAGAAGGAAGAATGAAAAATAAATTGTGTTCATTCAGAAAATACTTAAAACGTGAAAAATCATCAGAAATTTCTGGAGTAATTTAAAATGTAATTCATTTTCTTTCTATCAACTTTTGTGATCACAATCAATGTACTCATACATTATTCCTCGAAACAGTAATGTTAAAGAGAAATAAACGCACAGTTGCTTTTAAAAATCACGTAGTTATCTCTTAATTTTCTTCGAAGACAAAATGGGAAAAGCATATTTTTAAAATATGATTACTTGTCGTACTGGTCACAAAACCCAACTACAATTCTCACCAGTGTATTGAACGTTTACTTAGTTTCTAATAAGCATCCTGAATTTCTTCATTTAGTACATAAGTACAAAGTGAGAACTTTCTGATTCAAGATGAATAGGAAAAAATGCACTAGAAATAAAGAAAAGTGGCCGTTTCAACATCTGAAAAAATGAAACTTTGACTATGAAGATACATTCAGTAAGGTAAAGTTAAAATAGACTTTAAAATCAAGAATTAACTGGGTTCAACAGGATACCGTACAGGAGTTGTATCGTGGAACCTCTTATGAATGAATTAGTAAGGAGAATAAATTATGATCCAAAACATGCATCTCTGTCTGTCATTGACAAAAGACTGAGAATGCGAAAATGGAAGACTGTGAATGAAACTCCAATATAAGAATTTTTCCACTTCACAACGGAAGGATACAAAATTTTAATTAACAAAGAAAAATTTCGAACATTATAGAATTTGGTGGCAGTAAAATCAATCTACAATATAGTGATATCAGATAAGCGCTTAGTTTCAATGGATAAATTACAGTCGACCAAAGCATTTCACTATCAACATATTTTGTTCCATCGATTATTTCAGAACTTTCTAATGAACTTGAGGTTTTTTCGAATATTTAAAATATCCTTTCAATATTAGATTTTGCTTACTTTTCTTTTATTTGAAAGAACAGATTTTTTTTATTAAAAATTTTTTTTAACACATTAAAACTCATATTCTATTTTACTCTATGACAACCAAATTTTCGCATATTATTTAACAAAAAAAAAAAAAAGATTGTTGAGATCATTTACAGAAATATCTAAGATGCATTGTACTAATCCCTACAAAGAATTTCATTCAAACTGTTTCCTTCATTTTTGAAACAGATTTCTAAAACTGTATGAATTTTAAATACAGTTTTATGGTAAAATATGCAATTTTTTTATTACCACTGGTTTCTTTAAATGTATTTTCGGTAATAAATAAACACAGTAATTGTTAATTACTATAAAGTTATTATTCTTTAAGTCAATAACCTGTATCACCTAAGATTTGAGAGTCAAATAAAAGAGACAGTGAACAAAGTTTGGAAAGCAATCAGTTTTGTTTCTTCTTTTTCTGTAAATAATGCTACTTCTGAATATAATTTACATCCACATATTTAAGTCAAAAACACAGGCTGCAAACAAACAAATGTCTTTAAAACTCTTTATTATTTTCATTAACTCTTCTATTTAAAAGACAGTACTGTAGCCTTATTTATCGGCCAGCAAAAGAGTTATTTTGCTTTAATTTCTTCTACTCATGGATAAAATACTAAATGCAAATTATGTAGACATTTAAAGCTGGGTTTATTTAACTGCTGTCCCTTAGAATTTTGAAATTAACAGATGAAAAAGTTACAATCAACAAATTTACATTGATAATCATGCAAAAATCTTAATGTTTTGTTCATGAAATATTTTTCAAAACATATTTCAACTATTTATAGTTAATTTCAATTACTTACGAATAAAATTTAAATATATCCATTATATTTTTACCATTTCCTTTAAAAAGAAAAAACCAGAGAACCCTAGAACAAAAGAAAAGTTAAGAGGTAACGCTCCCTTTACCTCCTCACTCAGGCCATAGCACCAAACAATTGAAAAGCTATTAAAATGTCTAAGTTGTCTTTCCCCCTCCACAGAACCGCTGTTAAGCAGCACCATTTTGGTGGAATAAAATATCAAAAGTATTATTTATATCTTTCTAATAGGCTCAATTTGTTTTCATATTTAATACTAATAAAAGGCATTTGAAGATCTTACGAAGGTAGTATTGAAAAAAGATATGGGCTCAGTTTTAAATATTTTTTTTATTATTTATTCTTTAGGACAAACTTGCCTTTTTTCAAATTATATCATATAAAAACCAACAAATAACTCCCCCAACTAATGTCTTCCCCCCTCCAAAGAACCGCTGTTAAGCAGCACCATTTTGGTGGAATAAAATATCAAAAGTATTATTTATATCTTTCTAATAGGCTCAATTTGTTTTCATATTTAATACTAATAAAAGGCATTTGAAGATCTTACGAAGGTAGTATTGAAAAAAGATATGGGCTCAGTTTTATAAATATTTTTTTTATTATTTATTCTTTAGGACAAACTTGCCTTTTTTTCAAATTATATCATATAAAAACCAACAAATAACCTTTTTTCATTATTGCTATTCATTGAAGAAATACTTTATGTGTAGTTTTTCTTTTAACAACTTACTGAAATGGAATATTAGAGCAACACAAGTATTTAACCATTTGAAAACATATACCTTTTTTCAGTCAAGTGATTATTTTAGTTACTTTTATATATAAAACAGGGTTCGTACACATTTCCTTAAAAGAAAATCAAGGACTATCAAGGACTTTTAAGGACTAAAAAAACCAAAAAATAAGGACCTCTAAATTGAATAAACTTAACGAATTGTCGCATGCATTTTTAAATAAAATGTCTCATTTTTGCAAATTCAACCTATTAGATGATAGATTATAATATAAAACATAGAAGATACATTACAAATTTAACACAACAAAACTCCTAAAAATATCAGTTAATAAATTATTGAAAAAAAAAACCCATGAAACTGGTAATCAAATTAAATATCTTTTAATTCCAAACTTTTTCATTCAATTTTACATCCAAGGTATTTATTTTAATTTCTTTTTCAGAAATTGTTTTTCTTACTTCATGCAATTGAATAAATAAATTTATGTCCCTTGACTTTTCAGCCTCATTAGCTAAATCATTTGCTTTCTCATTTATTTGGTGTATGTCCGTTTGGAGGAACATTTTCTTTTGTTTTAAAAAAATCTATTTCCTCCTCTAGAGCTTTTCGTTTCAGTTGTTTTCTTTCAGTCTTTTCTTTGGATCTTTCACTTTCTAAATACTGCATGTATTTTGCTCTAGCTGAGGTGGCAGCCGTCCTCATTTCTTTAGTAATTTTTAAGTCATAAATAGCCCCAGACAGCTTAATAAATTCATGATTTACACGCTGGAAAATATATGAAGCATCATTTAAATTTTCTATTTCCAGGGCCTTGTTCACCGAAAAACCTCATTGTCCATGTGACAGTATTAATATCATTTTAATAATCTTCCAAACTTTTTCATAATGATTATTGCTAAAATAAGTTTGTAAAAAATTGTCAAGGGAATCGCTTTTTGGATTGAAAGAAGTAAATTCAAATGAATTTGGCTTTACAATATTTAACAGAAAATCTGCATAGAGTAACAAAATTTCGTCGCAATCTTTTCCCAAAATACGTTTATTTTGTGACAATACAATCAATACCTTTTTCATTTTTTCCTGTTCTTTTTCGGGATATCCAGCCAATATTCATGGATCAATGCAAATCGCAGGTCTTACTAGTGCGTAATTCACAGGACATTTCTGCATGAAATTTTTATCATTGTTATGATGTTTTTCCAACTATCCTGTCTGAGTGTGAAATCATCCTTTGTCTGCTAATTCCTTATTTTTTATCTTTTCTTTTATTAGTTGCTCTGCAGCAAATCCTAAATACACTTAACTTTTATCATTATACAAGTTTGGGTCACTGAAGTTGAATTTGCATAAAGTCTCAGGTTTCTCAATTCTTTCATTCTCTGGTTTCAAAATTTTGAAATGTTGAATGCAATCATTAACAAGTTTTAATACATCACTGGCGAAAAATGGAAGTAAAGGTTTATCACTTTGATACTGTTCTAAAAATGGTAACAGCACTTTTGACAATCATTCCTATGGAACCATGGATCAATAAAGGCCATCTGTAACTCCTCCCTTATTTCCCGAAGTGTATGCGAAGGATATGGATTCGTAGAACGCGAGCCGTGTCGTCCCCCCACCCCATTCCGCGAGAGCCACGTCGACCGAGATTAGAGCCGCCGAGAAGGAGGAATTAGAAAAACGATAATCGGTGAAATTTTAAATTTTTTAACAATGGCAGAGTAAAAAGTAAGGACTTTCAAGGACTTTTTAAAAATGGGGCTTAAAAATAAGGATTTGTAAGGACTTTTAAGGACTAAATGTAAAAGTAAGGACTTGTAAGGACGCGTACGAACCCTGTAAAAGTTTGTCAACAAAAATTAATTCCGACTATCAAGGCACCAGTGTATAAACTTAATACTACTGCAGAAAATTAAAGTTTTGTCTTACTAAGTCTCCCATATTCTCGAGGTAGTAAGTACTAGTTTTTATTAACACACCACCCACAAACGATCAAATTTGTTGAACTTTCTACAACTCAATCACAATGGGGAACTTCAGCATTTTTTTTTTATTTTTTTAATCAATTTAAAATGCTTCGAAACGAACAATAACATTCAAAAAAAAATTCTAGACAGTTTTGTTTTTTTTAAATTTGTAATCAAAGTTCGCCTCTCAGAAAACGCGGGAAAAACGATCCATTTTGGCGGGAAACGGGTCTGACGTCAAAATTGCCAGACGGGGGAGAAACACTCTTCCTTCCCGTTCGCGCTCTATAGAGATTCTCTTTTTTTCTATACTTTCCGACTATCGCATCAGATAAAATAATGTCGGAAAGATACAAGTATTGTATTGTTCCTAAATGTCGTAATACAATTGTAACGGCACCCGATAAATTATTTATCAATGTGCCAAAAAATGTTATTCGCAAAAAGTGGTGTAAAGCGATGAAGAGAGATCTGAAGCTAAATCCGGAATTATCAGCAAGCAGCGTTCGTCATGTCTGTGGAGATCATTTTGATGTGAGTTATTAATTTATATTATACCTATTAAAATTGTATATCATGAAGCACAGTAAATTCAGAATTCGATCTTTTTTGTTTTTAAAAGAAGTATAAGGTGAGGTTAGCAGCAAAAAAAGTAACATATTTTAAAGCAAATAGTTAAAGTTAATTAGTTTTTTCCCATTTGATTACATGGAATTTATTTTTTTACCCTTTGAGAGGCCATTGCCCCTCAAAGGGTAAAAATATAGAAGATCCCACCTTCTTTAAGAATATTTTTTTAAAAAAAAAAACTTGCTCATGTTAATTTATAGCATAAATTTTTTCAATGGATATTCGAATTTTTTTTATATTTTTTAAAAAATTACCAGTACTATTGAAAATTAACAAGAATATCTTAAAAATTAGTTTAAATTCACGATTTTTTTATAATAAAATTCGTTTTCATTCGTAGTTCAACAAAATATTTTGCAGAATTAACTTCTGATTCAAAATAAATTCTTTATATTCAATGAATGCATTAAAATCAAAATTAGTCTTCAAAAGTTAGCTCATCAATTATTATAGTTGAGAAAAGGTGGGATAAATTTATCTCATTGTGCATCTCGAGTTTGTTGATGGCAGCACTTAAATTCCTAGATCAGTCGCATTTGGTCTGGTTTGAATATTGTTATACATTTATATAGTTTTTTTTATATAATTCAAAAATTAAGTAACATAATGAAAAAAACTTACTTTGCAGTAAAGAAGGCTTACTACTTACAGATACTTTGTTCGTATCTTTTCTTTTTTTTTTTTTGCAATTTACGAAAGTGTTTACAGTTTTATCATTTTTAATTTTTTAGTGTATTTCTTTATATAAGTTATTTTTACCAGATTTTATATTAATTAGTATAAACTAGCATTTTAAAATTAATAATAGTACAAAAGAAATAATTTATATAGTAAAATAAAGCGTAGTAAAATAAAACTATGTAAAATAAAATTAATTTTTAAAAGGCACAGGTGTTTTTAAAAAAATGCCGTACCTGAAATTATTTTGAACGGAACTACTGAAATAAATAAATTCCTGTTTTTTTTCTGTAGGCATACGAAATTTTATACATCATGCAAAATCAGGTTCTTATCTTTCCGTTCTTGCTTGTGCAACAGAAATCGCAGCGTCTTCTCGGAATGCCCGAGGGCCCCTCTGCAATTTATTGTTGCTTGATGGTTTCGAAAACCTATCCGTTTTTCCTAAGGCGAATCCTTTTCTGTATAGTATAGAGCCCTGTTCCGGTAGCTGAAGGGAAGGTCAAAACGACTTTTCTTATGAGATAATTTACGAGCCGGCGTTTTGTGTCCAGTTTCTTTGTCGGAACTGAATAATTACAGACACATGTACTGACAAAACATTTGTGTTCCTTCCCTTGTAATAAAATAAGTAAGCGATCAGGATTTTACTGATAGAAAGCGAGTAACTTGCTTTGTTCCGAAGCTTTCAAAGAGATCCATGTGAACAGTGCTGATTGTTGGAAAATCTGTTGCATTCAGAGAGATACACATTCTTTCAAGGGATTTTCAAATAAAGGGCTGATGATACGATTCGCGGAAGAGTCTCAAATTATCCGATTTAGCTTGTACAAAACCAATATCCATTGTGAAATTGAATGCTGTATAGTAGAAAAGCTAAAAACTTCACTTTTAAAATGTTAGCTGGTACAAACGCCTTGATTCAAAGCAGAGTACAGAACTAGCGAACGAGAAGTATGCGAAGGAAGGCACCCTCGACGTCAGAATCTACTCGGCCAATGAGAGTGCGTTTCGGATTGTATCATGATTCCTGCTATTTCAGTGCATCTTTCGCTCTCAATAATTAAAGAAATAAATTTTTCTGTAAAACTTAACTTGCATATTGATTTTTTCTACAAATACAGATGGCTTTCATGTGTTTTTAAAAAATGCTGAAGTTCCCCATTGCTCTATTATAAATATTTTACATAAAAGAATTATCAACTTCTCTATTGTAGAATTTTTATGATTAATTATAACCAATAAAATTATGTTTGCATTTTAAAAAATCTTCAATATTAATATAAGCAGTCCTAAAAGAACTGAAACA